>CAJHNH020003969.1:7500-15000 GCA_905116865.2 Candidula unifasciata
TCCTGGTGATGTCGCTCCATATCTTGCGAGGTCGTCCCCTTGCTATGTGTTCGTTATATCTCTTCAGCGTGGCTCTCTGTGGCAGTTGGTACTAGGGCATTCTCGTCAGGTGGCCAAACCATCTCATTTGTTGTCCTTTAATAAACTGTATGGCCGATTTCAGTCGACTTCTTTTTTTTTACGCTACACGCGTTGTGAAAAAAGGTATTTACTTATATAGAGGAAAGCACAGGTTGTCGGGTGGATGGTAAGGTGGTTGGTGTTTTGCTTGGGTGGTTAATTCTTGACTGGTAATTGATTGGGTGGTGGGTTTGTTGTTTTGTTGAATGAGTTCTCGAATCGTCGGTTGGTTGATTGGGTGGTGAGATAGTTACCTGGTTAATTAGCTTGTTAGTCGTTGATTAACTGCTTGAGTAGACAGTTGACTGGTTGATGTGTTGGTTGGTTAAAAAAAAAATTTTTTGGAGGGGGGGGGGGTGCGGGGGGGGGGGGGTGCCGGGGCTGGGGCGGGGGGTGGGAGAGGTGTGGGGGGGGGGCGCATTATTTTAAGGTGTGTGATTCTTTGATTGCCTAGTTGTGTGCTTGTGAATCCTAAAGAATAACCCAATATTTTAAAGCTCAGATTCTGAGTCCACATGAACATTAAAAGGACGTGCTTATAATAAATAGAGTTAGACAGGTACTGCTATTTTTCGCCATCCTTAGTGCCAAGGGTACACTCTCGAGGGGATCTTTCCCCCTACCCCGCTTGTTTTCTGTCCTAAATTTAGATAAAGGAAATTTGAAAAAGACATAAATATGTAGTATATGAACCTAAATATTGGGTCAACTACCCGCCCCCCCCCCCCCCCCCCAATCCCACCTTTACCTTTCAATCCTACTGCATGAAGAATCTCAGTCAGCACATAGAAACACCTTTACAAAGTATATTCTTTCCAACAACGCCCTGTGACGCGATGTAATACAAGGCATACACCGAAAGAGGAGAAGGGCGTAGATCACAATGTAGACAAAGACTAAGATGGAAAGATAAAAATAACTACACTCGACAATACAATGTGTCTATGGTCGAGACCGCCAGGAGAGCAAGAAGAAGGAGAACTGTACATCCCCCTCGACAGCCGAAGCAATACAGGAGAAAGTGAAGAAAAAGAGAAAGAAGATATATTCTGTGTGTCGGCACTTTTAAAACAATGTATTTCATCGCTCCACTACTGCATACATCCTAAACCAGTCCAAGCAAGTTCTAAAGGTAAATTGTAG
This sequence comes from Candidula unifasciata, assembly GCA_905116865.2. Classification (NCBI taxonomy): domain Eukaryota; kingdom Metazoa; phylum Mollusca; class Gastropoda; order Stylommatophora; family Geomitridae; genus Candidula; species Candidula unifasciata. The sequence goes on from CAJHNH020003969.1 coordinate 8,764, forward strand.
GCTTGTCTTCCCATTTACACACCGCTACACACTAGCTCGCTTCTGATTGGATGACCTACTGACCACTTTGCTTCTGATAAGTCGGCATTGAGCTATCCGACTTTCACACAATGGTCACGGGGATATTCCGCACTCGCGCTCATACCGCGTGTTGTATATTTCACAATGCCAGAGCTTTTAACACTTCTAAAACAATTAGATACTGGGCCTAACGCACACACACCCCCCCCCCCACCTTCCCCTTAGAGAGTAAACAAAAATATGTCACAAGCCGTCTCTTTCTCGGAAATAGAAACACAAATACCAGACAACAGACTGCGACACCGATAACCTCGACCACGGTAGACTAGTCCAACAAACTTATCAGTGGAGTTGACCTACAACCGGTGATGTGCAAATTGGGAGACCATCGTATAAATAACCATTCTAACCATCTGGTTATCGAGTCTGGGATGGCCCCGTTCTGAGTCCAAATATCCTGACCTCCCCTGTGGTCAATGGTTGTGCTAACTGGCGGTTGGTTTGTGTCCGCTATCAATTGTCAATCCCACTATCACCCCACATGACCTTCAAATGCTGGTGCTCACTTGTTCAACTTTAGGGACATATGAACTTATCTATACCGAGGAAACAACTCCCTGATGTATCTTAATGTGGCCAAAAATGCTATTCCCGCCGTGAGCAAACATGCGTTTGCAATTAAATATATTGCTCCATTATTGCAGAATTTGCGCTATTGTTGGGGGATCCGCAGGGAGCTTTTCCCAGAGTGATGGCTGAACTTGAGGACACTATAGTGCGGAATATTACACTATACAGCATTGTTATTTTAGATATGCCACTCGTCAGGGACAAGTGGGGCGCAGTGTCTAGCTGTTTACATACCGACCTTCAAATCTTTGCTTCAAACCAGCTTTGACACGGACTTGTTATATATCTGAAACGGGCTTTCAGGTCATCCCAGTCTAAGATAGGTAAGTAAAGTAAAGTTCCCTTTTCACGCCTTTCGGCGCATCGGGCATATGGGCAGAGCGTCCCATATTTTTACAGACCATCAGCACTCTGTGGGTAATGTGGTCAGCATTACGCCGGCAGCTTTCCCAGGACAGCCCCATATCTGGTACCCCCATTTTAGGCTGGGTCGACCTATCGTCGTCGCATACCACGACAAAAATCCACGCAGCCTGCAGTGGGTTTCGATCGCGGTACGTTGGATTCCGAGTCGGACTCGCAACGCCTTAGCCACGGACGCCGCTAAGATCTAGGGTATATCACAGGAAGCAAGGGCTACCAGTGTGATTTTAACCATATCAGCTACGGAGTAGCTACGGTAAAAAATCTGGCTTCATCAGGGCATGAACTCATGACCTTTCGATCCGCAGGCGAGTCGGCCACACCACTGCGGCTTCCGATTTCGGAGGTTACCCGTGCTGTGAAAATATCCGCTTTATTGCATTGTTTTATCCGATCTAGCCTGACCTCCTTCAACACCTGTCGAAAGCGTCACTCAGAGCACGAACTCTGTGACTCCATCAACATGATGTGAAAAAAAAAAAAATGCTCTTGGAACAGAAGTACGTGCAATTCGAAATTAAACAGAATAGATAAACGGAAAAGACATCATGACGTTGCATAAAATATCTAGGAGAAAAGAAGTAAAATCTAAGGCTTAGGCGTTGCGAACGAGCTTCGTAATGCCCATGGGCCGGGTTCGATCCCAGCTGCGGGCTCCTTGCGCCTAGCGTTGGTTTCGACAGTGGTATTGAGAAGCCGACCGTCAAGAAAGCAATGGCAAACTACTAGGCGTAAATATGTCTATAAAAACCAAAACAGCCAAAAAATGCTGGGTTTGGTCCTGCAGCGTCATGTAAAGGATACGCAACTAACTTTAACAGTAGTAAAAAGCAAAGGACAGCTAAAAAGAAATCTAGTCTCAAATACCTCTTCTACTTCTGCCTTTCTAACCCCCCAGTGGAGCATAAGCCTCAGCCAATTCACGCCGAGTCGTTCTAGCCTTTGCTATTGCACGCAGCTCTCCCCGTGCCCTCCCTGTCTGTCTAGCTTCACGCCCTAGCTCTCAAGTCCTACTTTATTTCATGCCCCCGTGAGCGCCAGTGCAAAGACACTCCAGTGATACTGTTCTCAGACCATCTCAAAGCGTGTCTGATCCAACGCCAGCCTCGCCTCCTCACCTCTCGGTCCTCTGGAACCCGTGCAGCTCTCGCCCAAAGCTGTGCTCTACACCAGCGATTCTATCATACCATTCAACATCCTATATTCTGCCTCTGGCACCAGCCAATTAATGTCTGCAGTTGACTAGTCTCAAATTAACGGGAGATGAAAGAAGACACGAAATTAGGACATGATAAGAACAGTGTTGTAGAATTCTGTAGAATCCTTTAAAAGGACATAATCCCTGGGAGGGATTCCTATAACGACAAATTCCTGGGGGGTCGGAGCTAATCATCAATATCATCATCATCATCATTATCATCATCATCAAAGTCCTTTCTGACTGGCGACGGCGATCATGACTCTCCACCATATCCGATCCTCAACATGAAGAATCAGTTTTTGTGTTGTTACGGCTCTATGCCATGATAAAATGCAGTCACGAATCTTCTCGTGCTCTCCTTCTCTGTGTAGTATTCCACAGATCTGTCCAGTGGTCACAACATGTTCTCCTTTCCTTCTTCTCATAACATGGCTAGAAAAGATGAACGTCCATTTCCGATGTGTGTGATAAGTTGTCGTCCAGTCCGAGTCTCTTTAAAACATATAAGTTGCTCTTTTTTCTCTGTCCGATAAATTGTAAAGATTCTTCTGTTCACCCACATTTCGAGACCTCGGGACATTGTTTGACATATTTATTGAATGTCAAGGATTCACAGCCGTATGTTAAAACTATTCACAGCCGTATGTTAAAACTATTCACAGCCGTATGTTAAAACTATTCACAGCCGTATGTTAAAACTATTCACAGCCGTATGTTAAAACTAACTCTAAACAGTAGGCACGAATTATTTTTCTAACTTGCAATGACATGGATCTATTGCATTAAATGTTCTTCATTATAATCAAATGCAGTTTTAGCCGGTCCTCTTCTGTTTTTTTTTTAAAATCTCTGTTGTGATACATCAAATGTCATCCAGTGGGTTAAAACTATTGGGGAAGTGGGAGTTAAAAATACAGGGGGGTCACAGCGGTATGGATTCACAGGGGGGCTGTTAAAAATATTACAGCGGTATTTAAAACTCTTCATCAGCGGAATGTTAAAAAAACAGGGAAGTTAAAAGCATACAGCGGACAGTTTAAAACTAATAAATCGAATTACTAAAATAGCGATCTGTGGATCTTCATAAACCCCGGTCCTCTTCTGTTTTTTTTTTTTGAGTCTGTGCATCTGAATTTACCATCTTGGGGGTGGGGAAATACGGGGGGGGGGGGAGGGGGGCTGGGTTTAGGATTTAAGGACAACAACAACATAACAATAACAACAATGTGGATCTTCAGAACAACAACAACAACAACAAACAACAACAACAACAAATCAAAAGCTTACAGCTGATTCAACTCGGGATCTCATTAAGGAAACCGTAGCTCTCCGAGTGGGTTTCGGAGCCGCAGTGGGGTCGATGGGGTGGGGGGAAAAGGGGGGAGGGGGGTAACCAACTGTCTCCTGTAAAAGCATGTCATAAAAGGAGACCAATCCGGGATGTTTAATCCCAATCCGGGATGTTTAATCCCAATCCGGGATGTTTAATCCCAATCCGGGATGTTTAATCCCAATCCGGGATATGTTTAATCCCAATCCGGGATGTTTAATCTCAATCCGGGATGTTTAATCCCAATCCGTGATGGTTAATCCCAATCCGGGATGTTTAATCCGAAGTTGGAACAATTTTGACCTGCGCGGCGAAGAATTAACTCTCTGCATAAAAATAAGCCAGATCTGTAAAACAGATCTACATGCAAAACTCCAGTTCTGGAAAAACAACCAGGACTTTTCGCCGGAGTTTAGAGACGGTGAACGCACAGGGGGAAAAAAAAGAGCTCAACGTTTTTTACTGCTAACTCATTGAGTGATTTGGTTATCGGTATGTAACCAGCATGTTATTTACACAATAATCTGTGGTGTTACTTTCAAAACAACGCCTGTCAGTGGAGCGCCTGGCCCACTACACACACAAACCGGTCTGAATTAGGTCAGGGGATTTAAATATCTAGGAAGTAAGATCATGGGAAGATGGTAGAACTGACAGGTAAAAAAAAAAACAACCAAGTGTCAGACAGCAAGTGCACTTATTTACCAATTATCACCATTATTAAGACATCAAAGCATAACTATGAGTGCAAAGAGACAGATTGTAATAGACGCATATTTATTCCAACATTAAGCTACCAGTGCCATATATGGACACCATCTAAGGCCCATATACGCAAAATCACCACCTGCGAGATGAGATGCCTGAAAACAGCTGCCAACCTAACCATCCGAGATCTAGTGAACAATGATAACTATCAGAACAGATTGTGGGAACAACACCTTGTACTAGATTCATCGAGAAATAAAAGATCAAGTGGTTTGGCCGTCTCGTGAGAATGCAGTAGGATCAAATACCATCACAAGCACTACATCTCAGAATATCAGCTACAAGATCAAGAGGACGACCACGGCAATACGGACCGACAACATCCAAGACACTGGATCGCAAATTATTCCTCCCCATGACTCCTAACGGCACATGTGGTTTATAATAATGATGAAGACTGGTTTCGCGCCATGTTGATTTGGGCGCCTAGACCAAGTAAAATACTAATGTTTTAACAGCAATATGTTTTCAGATATGAGCAGAAGACAGCCCTGCATGTGCTCTTGTCAGGAAGTTGAATTCACAGTGGCAGTGGAAGTAGCCAGATTTGTTAAGTATTCTCTGACCAAATGTAGAAAGGCAACAAAAGATTCAATGCGACGGTTCGGATTCAAAAGAAAAAAAAAAAACATAACACAAATCAGACACAAACAGGTTTGCTCAATTTTAAAATAACGAAAACTCCTAGCTGTATCAGACTGTTTCGTTTAAATTTTTTTTTAATGTTTGCAATTTATCACCCAGATAGCTACATTATTTCTCTGTATTTGAAGCCAGGATTTATTTCTTTCCCTGTCTATTAGCATTATTCGGGCTCACATCAGGTCTCTGAACTTGTAAATATTAATACGTGTTAACTTCAACAAAAAGATGCCACAATTCGCTGTTACTTATTGCCCGCTCAACGCTTGTAATTGATGTCGTCGAAGTACATGCCGTCAGAGTGCTCTTTATTTATTAATTTTTAAACGCCACAGTTAAATAATTCACTGTCTTAATGCGGCCGATATGGGTTTTTGGAGGATACACAAATTTAATCTTCTGTCTAATGTATTTTTAGAGGCTTGTTTATATCAGTTTGTGACATGTCTTCTTCTTCTTAAAGTTCATGACATGTGGCGTCCGTAGTTATTTCTACTGAGAACCTTTTGTATCCAACACTTTCAATTAGTTCTAACACAGATGATCTCACATGCCATGTGGCGTCCGTAGTTATTTCTACTGAGAACCTTTTGTATCCAACACTTTCAATTAGTTCTTACACAGATGATCTCACATGCCATGTGGCGTCCGTAGTTATTTCTACTGAGAACCTTTTGTATCCAACACTTTCAATTAGTTCTTACACAGATGATCTCACATGCCATGTGGCGTCCGTAGTTATTTCTACTGAGAACCTTTTGTATCCAACACTTTCAATTAGTTCTTACACAGATGATCTCACATGCCATGTGGCGTCCGTAGTTATTTCTACTGAGAACCTTTTGTATCCAACACTTTCAATTAGTTCTAACACAGATGATCACACATGCCATATGGCGTCGGTAATTATTTCCCTTCTGTTTCCAACACTTTCAGTCAGTCCTGAGCCAGATGATCTCACATGGCGTCCGTAGTTATTTCTACTGAGAACATTCTGTCTTCAACACTTTTAATTAGTTCTGAGCCAGATGATCTTACATGTCATGTGGCGTCCGTATTTATTTCTACTGAGAACATTCTGTCTTCAACACTTTCAGTTAGTTCTGAGCCAGATAATCTCACATGCCATGTGGCGTCCATAGTTATTTCTACTGAGAACATTCTGTCTTCAACACTTTCAATCAGTTCTGAGCCAGATGATCTTCAATGCCATGAGGACAAA
>CAJHNH020003969.1:20000-52266 GCA_905116865.2 Candidula unifasciata
TTCCAAATCTCAAGAATTTAAAATATCACCAAATCGACATCTCTACAGTTCCAAATCTGTACTATTTCAAATTTATTTCCTCTTAAGTCTTTCTCTCTCAAGTCAAATCTTATTTGAAGGAAAACCCTGACAAATAAATACCAATAAAATATCGCAGCTATGCTTTAAACAAGAGCAACAAAAACATGTTAAAAAATAGAAGTAGAAGACACAATTTTCATCTCTAATTTCAAATTTGTATCCACTTCTAATATTTTATTTCAAATTTCCACAATTTAGTTATGCTAAGGACAAAACTAGCGGCGTCCGTGCCTTAGGTGTTGCGAGTCCGACTCGTAATTCCAACGTACCACTATCGAAAGCCACTGCTGGCTGCGTGGATTTTTGTCGTGGTATGGTCGGTCGACCTAAAATGGGTACCAGGATGTATGTCCTTGGGAAGTAAAGACGGCCGGCGTAATGCTAACCATATTACCCACCCAGTGCCGATGGTCTGAAAAAATTTTTGGCGCTCTTCCCGTATACCCGATGCACCTAAAGGGGTGAAAAGGGATCTTTACTTTACTTAAGGACAAAACTGGAGATAGAGAGGATGGCTCAGGAACAAACTGAGTGGCGGCAGTGTGTTTCTGCCTTATTTGCCTCTGGGGAAGATGAGGATTCATTGATTGATTGATTGATTGTTGCTATTGTTAGCATTTTCCTCTTTCCAGACAATAGTGCTATGAAAATCGATGAGAACGTTCTTTCTATCCATAGCACAAAGCCTGGGCATAATTGTAGAGATTGTGTGTTGCGCATGCATCTTGAGCCCTCATTTAGCTTGTTTTGTTTACACCAAAATTTAATGTAGCACTAATATTTTTAGAACAAAGCAGACCGCCAAATGCAAAGAGTGGAGCTCTCTCTGACCGCCTGTCAGAGCTTTCCTCCTAGACCAGCTGCCAATGTAATAATTTGTTGAACAAAACTGTTTACGAGTTCTAGTAAGCTTGTGTGTTTTAGTTGTCAAACAGATCGTTGCAACTATTCTATTTCTGTTTTTGTTTCCCGTTCGATGAACTCGACAGTCACACATCAGTTCAGTTGTGAACTGACCTCACTGTGTCATTTCCGGTCAGCTGACTTATGAAAATCGTGTTATTTATTTGCTGTGTTCTCGAATGTAAACGTCTTGGAGTATTGCTTCTTTTGTGTGATAGTTGGATAACTAGACAGTGGCGATGGCTTCTCACGTCGATAAATACACACATATGTTGATGAGAAGGCGAACTCACAGTTTCAATTATCTTTTCTCGTTCTGAACATAGTATCGTATAGTCGCTGTCTTTCGATCTGTTATGTGATCTGAGATTCAAAACATAAATGTTACAATACACGCATACGATGTTCACAATTGTCAGCAATCGTTACCTTGCATTCTTGGTGGATCAATCGTGGAAATCACAGGCGACCGGTTTGCATCTCAAACACTCTGCTGCCAATCTTCACAGTCAGGCTGGGTGTCAGCTTGAATAACTTCTGGTCAGGCATTCATCTTGAAGAATAAGACTTTTCCACACGTCGTCAGATACAAGTCATAGCAATTACACGGCTCTCGAACTCGACCAGCCACTCTCGCTGTCAAACAACAACTGATTCGACCTTTGTTTCACCTTTCGAACTTCTCAGGAGAAACGATTGAAGGTAAGTGAAGTTACATCTTGTGTGTATGTACTACTATCGTTAGTGTCGTTTTCGTGTGCTGGCAAAATCTTTCTAACTATACAAACTTTCTTTGATACGTGTTTCATCATCGTCCTTATTACAAAACACTTTGGCCGTTGCGGCGTGGGGGGGAATAATTTGCGATCCAGTGCACGCTGGCTGCCTCTGGCTATTATCATGTCGTGAAGGCGTAGAGTGTCTTTAATGTTGTCGATCCATGTTTTTGTGGCCGTCCTCTTGCTCTTGTTGCTGATCTTCTGAGATGTAGTGCCTATCATGATATTTGATGTTGCTTCTTTCTAAGGAGATGGCCAAACCACTTGATCTGCTTTTTCTCGATGAATATAGTTCAGGGTGTCTGTCTTTCACACAGTCCATCTGATAGTGTCATTCATTCGATTCCGGATGGTCTTGACGGTTTTTCTCAGGCATCTCATTTCGTAGGCGGTGAATTTGCGTATTTGTATTTCAGAAAAGATCTATCTGTGGCACCAGTAGTTTAGTGTTGGCATGAATATGCTGTTTATAGCAGCATATAGCTACAAGTGATAAACATTTATTGGATACAGTAAAACTTCTAAAGACTGAATAAGTCAAAGTAAAACGTAACCGGGACAGAGTCGATGATGAGGCAGCTGGTATCGCAGGACTTGTGTCGATGGCAAACAAGCAAGCCTCATATGGTGTATGGCTCCACCAGGGCGGAGTGATTATTACATATCGCCCCAACGCCCTACAATCACCTCTCAGTACATGCATGACAGATCACAGGGTTGATATTCATTGTTTTTATTGTCGGCACTAATAAAACACGTTAAACACTAATACAGAAGTTCCCCCCAATACTTGTTATTATTGTTTTTATTATTAATATTGCTGTGAGTCACAGACAATTAGTAAACCCAGCAACAACTAATTTGGATCTGGGTTTACAACAGAATGCTAAAATATTAGTGTACAGAGCCACTACAGTTCTCATAGGCGAGTCTGACAAAGGTCACTCACTGGTTAGGAGTCTGCTGAAATTATGTGTTGGGCCGAGAATGATACAGCTTTGCTGACAACCGCAACCAACGTGCAAAACATCCTTTTTAAAGTCAAGAAGAAGAAGAAGACAAAAGAGGAGGAAAAAGAAGAAGAGAAGAAAAACAAGAAGAAGACAAAAAAAAAGGAAGAAGACAATTGAAGAGGAAGAAGACGAAGACTAAAAAGAAGAAGAAAAAGAAATAGAAAAAGAAAGAAAGAAGAAGAAGAAGTAGAAGAAGAAGAAGAAGAAGAAAGAAAAAGAAGAAAGAAAAAGAAGAGGAGAAGAAGAAAAAGAAGCAGAAAAAAGAAGTCAAAAGAAGAAGAAGAAGAAGAGAAAAAGAAAAAGAAGCAGAAAAAAGAAGTCAAAAGAAGAAGAAGAAGAAGAAGAAGAAGAAGAAGGAAAAGAAGAAGAAGAAGAAGAAGAAGAAGAAGAAGAGGAAGAAGAAAAAGAAGAACAGAAGATCACAAGATAGAGAAGCGAATTGTCATCATCGTGATCATTATCATTATCAGCTTTTTATATACTGGTACATTCATTGTCATATTCTGTTTACTTTTCTACGCTAAGTGTCCAGATTTAGTACTGTTGCCATTCACTGAAATATTTGTATTGTGGGTAAACAAACCCTCTTCATGACAAACTAGCTGTGTTCCCCCCCCCCCCCCCTTTTTCACCCTTTTTTTTTCCTTCCTACCGCCTGTACATGTTTATGTTTTCTACAATTAATAACAAAATCCCAAAATGTAAATTAGTACTGGTGGCTGTGATTGACTGAGTTTAGCTGAACCGACTTCATAGAAAGCGGAACATTCCTATAAGCGCTCCGTCCCCATTTTCAGCGGCCAGTGAAAGGCTCCAGTTCCGATGATACCAGTAACAGTCTGATTGTAAGTCCGCTTTTGCGCCCCTTTCCCCGCCCCTCCCCAATCCCTGTCTTTCAGTCAGGAGAAAAAAAAACATTTGAAGAAATAACTCTGCTAGACCACAATCTTGATATATGGAAGTGAATCATGGACAGTTAGCTGATTGGTGAAAAAGTATCGTACATAGAAATGATGACAACGCCATCGTCGTGTAGCAGGTCCTTTGCAGAACGTCGCTCTCATCGCGATCTGCTTGAAAGAAACTCGGTCTCTGGCCAGCTCTCCCGCCTCACGTGCTTTCATATTTAAGGTGCCACTGTATCCCGTGCCCATCTTCATGTTGGTCGGCCCCTGCCTGTTCTTCCTGGTACCATGCCTGCTGGTGTTATTTTTCCCCCCAATGCGCCACAGCGCTTGATATGACCAACACTATTTCAACTTCCGAGACAAGATGCTGTTTATTAGCCAATCTTCCTTGATGTTCAAATCTTCTAGAGTCAGTATTTCTTCTCTTCTTTTCCTATGGTATTCAGTCTATAAAATTTCAGCTTAAATGCCTCTATATTCTTTCTTAAGGATGGGGAGTTGTGGCTTCCGTGAGGAGTTTCTTCGGATAATAATTTGTTAGTTCTCCCGTAGCTTTCTATATCCACATGGATATAGACCAGTGGTTCCCATTCTGCGGGTAGGGACCCATTTGAGAAGAGCGGATGGGGGGTGCGACCCTTTCACATGGGTCGCCTAAAACTGTCGGAAAACATATTCACTGAAGTTATGAAGTAGCAACGAAAATAATTTTATGGTTAGGTTCACTAAAACATGAGGGGAAAAAAGCACGAAGAAGAACACAAGAAAATCACTTAACTGAAGGTTTCCGAGAGAAATCCACATGCCTGGCTAGATGAAGCTAGTGTGGGAGCTGGAATCTGGGCGCTCTGCTGGGAAGCTCAGCTCCTTAAACAAGTTCTTCAGAAGAAAATATGGGGGGGGGGGGGGGGGGGGGGGGTTCAACTCCAGGGTACCGCGGCGCCCTTGTATGGGACCACACGCCCTCATAAACAAGCTTACTAACGACCCAGTGAACTCGACTCTGAAGATCGATATCTGACCTGCTGTTGCGTCACTTGATAGTTGAAGATTGACTCTCCTGGCTAAAGCCCTGAGCTCCTACAATGTAAACTCTTTAATGATACATGTAATCAATACTTTCATTAAAGCAACGAAACAAAGAACATATTTGGGGATTAGTTTTTGAAGCCGTTACCCAGGATTTACTTTGGATTAGTCAGAAGAGACAGCGTCCGTTGTTGCTATGACAGCACCAGCGAGGTATGGCTTTTGCATAATTATTCAGAGATTAAAAAATGGTATTTTAATCGGGTGCCGTCTCCACAGTGAAAGCTGACCGCAATGTATCTTCAAAGATCCTTGTCCATCTTTCTTGTTGTACACTATTCCCTACTACTGTTGGTCAGTTTCATGGCGCTATTCTCTCACGTGTGGCACCACAGGAACAAAAGACTGGTAATAGGATGACCTACCATATATGTCGTAAGAAACACGTAATCAATTAGAATGTTCTTTAGAGAGCGTCATTCTCTTCACGGCACGCATTAAAGTCTCTCTCTCCCCCTCTCTCTCTCTCTCTCCCTATCTCTCTTTCTCTCTCTCTCTCTCTCTCTCTATCTCTCTCTCTCTCTCTCTCTCTCTCTCTCTAGCTAATTATCCAATCCTTTGTGCTTTTGTAGCAAGTGCGTCTCCAATGTTTGGTATCTGCTGTTGTTGTTGAAGCCCCTAAACTAGAGCCTGATTGAGACCTGGTGAGGCTTGAAACCACACAGAGCTCCCTACAGTGTGAAACCACACAGAGCTCCCTACAGTGTGAAATCACTCCAGCTAACCTTAGAAAATTTAAAAATATACACATATTCCTCTAATCTCTTGTTCTTCACGTGGACCGGCTTAAGTTCTGATTGTTCGTCCACTTCTGGACTCTGGTCCTGTTCCAGAAACTTAAGTGTTGCTCGCATATCCGTTTCACATGTCTGACTTATTTGCATGCAGACTGTTGATTTACTGCTTCCTCAACCAGATGTAATCCGACTTCGAAGAAAGCTCGCAATTAGTCGACTCTTAGGACATGCTTGTCGGGGAGGCAGTGGGTCTATTGTTCTTTCCCCCACAACGGAGCTCTGGAACCAGTGCAGGAAATTTCTCTAGTGAAGTGGTTCTTCTTGTATTTGTTCTGCTAGTCGGAGACCAACATCCAGCCAGGCTTTCCTGTCCAGTATGTCAGCAAAGCTCTTCTGTGTTCTTCAGAGTTTGCATCACTTTGAATGGCTGTGGGATTTCGCCAGTCAGTAAATTGTGAATCTACACACACACACACGCATGCGCGCGCACACGTACGCACGCACACACGCACGCACACACGCACGCACCCACACACACACACACACACACACACACACAGAGGGAGAGAGAGAGAGAGGGAATGTATGTAGACCCGCCTCTGCAGTTTGTGAGACCCTAAAGCTATTGATTATTTATCTTGTACTCAGATCCAACACTGACTTAAACATGGTAACAGCGAAACTGATCTGATCTCGAAAAAACAATGAATTGCTAAATTTAAAAAAATGAACAAAGTGCTTTATGTGAGGTGAATGTCATATTCTCCATCGGGAAGGAATGTCAGGTGTTCATTTTGATTTAATATTATTATAAGTTCTCTAGTGTGTTTTGTTTATATCGACATGTGTGTTTCCTCCCAATTTACCAATAGCCACACTTTGCATCCTTGTCTGAACTCTACAATTAAGCTAATTGTGACCTTTGATCGCTAAAAATTCAGCTAGCCGACATGTTAAAAAGATGACGCGACATGCCAAAGACTAGGAAAAGGGGGAAAAGGAAATTTCCAAAAACAAACGTGACAGAAGATTATCGTTGCGTCTTCAGAAAACGTATATAGACCGGATTACGGCAGTGAATTATTTTTAACTGTGGCGTTTTGGTCATTAATAAATGATAAGATTTCTGACAAACACCTCAGCGACATCGATGAACAGAGATAAGTGCGCAATAAGTAATAGAGAATGTGGCCATCTTACTGTTCAAGTTGACGTCTCATATAAATAATTACTCGTTGAGAGGAGCCCTGTGTCACGCCTTTAGGCGCAACAGGCATATGGAAAGAGCACCCATATTTTTACAGACCAATCGGCACTAATGTCGGGTAATGTGGTCAGCATTACGCCGGCCGTCTTGACTTCCCCAGGACATACACCCTACATCAATTAAAGGCTGGGTCGACCTGTGACGCACCGTACCATGATAACAAATCCACGCAGCCAGCAGGGAGTTTTGATCGCGGTACGTTGGAATTACGAGTCGGACACGAAAAGCATAAGTCACCGACGCCGCTGGTAGGTACTGACAGGTAAGAAAATATGCTGTCTGGCTAGACAGGGCATTAAATTATTCACGACTTCATACACGGACTAGGATTTTAGACAATGATTCGAGAAAGTTTAATACGGACAATGCAACATGGTCGTATAATATGAATTGTATAGTAAATAGTCAGTAATATGAATTGATTCACTAAAAAGGCATATTGATGTGTGTAATTAATTCCACAGCTTGAAAGTTTCTTCTTTTTCTTTTCTTCTTCTTGATCGTCTTCTTCTTCTTCTTCTTCTTCTTCCTCCTCCTCCTCCTCCAACTCCAACAGCTGTTATGTGGTTTTTCTAGGCAAATTTATGTCCAGTAGTTTGCCATTGCTTTTTAAATTGTCGGCTTTCTTGATACTTCTGTCGAAACCAACAACGCAAGGCACGTGGCCCGCAGCTGGGATCGAACCCGGCATCCCGGCATTACGAAGCGTTCGCATCGTCTTAGCCACAGAGCCGACAAATAAAATATAACAAAGCAATATAACAACTAAGACTTAAAGTGTTGTAAAACATCAAAACAAAATCACAAACGCAATAAAATATCACAATAAATCAACATGCGATTTACTCTTTGAGGAGAAGAAGACTGAGCACACGGGTGAGTACAGTCATGAGATTCTGAACAACATCGAGGTATCACTGTGACAGAAGCAACAAAACATATACCTAACTGTGTATTCAAATAGCCAGCCAGATTTCCCAAGTAAACATCACATCACTTCGTTGGTTACTTTGCTCGTTACAAAGAGTTAAAGGGCTCTTTTGTTCGCTTTGAGGCGGGTGGGTAGATGGCCGCTTTTACTTCCCAGTTCATTTCTGGTGCTCATTTGAGACTAGATGGACTGGAAGTTATAGTCAATGGGAAAACAAAATAACAATTGCCACCACAATGAGGATCTCAACTTATGACCAAAAGATCCAGTGACAAGAGAGCAGACGACTGCGTTTCCGCGTCTCTCTATTAAAACCTGCGTAGTTAAAATTTTTGAAATAAAAGTCAAAACGAATATGAGATAAAGAACTGAAAATAACTTTACTGTAAAAAGAAGATAAGGAATTTGACAAAAAAAGTGTGGTTAACAAAGTGTTTGCCAACCTTCTTTGTCGTGTGCCACACTGTTGAATATTTGTATTTGCGGTTGCCCACGCAGTCCCTACACAACTTGACAGCCACTCTTGAAATCTCTGAGCTCCATAAAAAACTTTACAAAATCCTGTCATTAGATATGGAGCGGAGTGGTGGACTATAAGGCTTTTCGTGAGAATGAATGAAAGAAGGAATACATGAATGAATACATGAATGAATGAATGAATGAATGAATGAATGAATGAATGAATGAATGACTGAATGAATAAATTAATGAAATAATGAGCGAACGAACGAATCAGTAACCGGCATCGCTGCACTCTGGGCACTAGCACACGTGCTCCGTCTCTCTTCTCAGTAGCCAACAAAGAATTCATATACTAAAGGTGCCAGTCGAAACCTGATTTACATGTCCGCCTGTCATCTTCCCTGTTCGTATTCAACATTTCTGATCAATGACGAGCACGCATAAGTTATATAAAAGAATGATTCCCCAGGTGGGAGGGGAGAGCATATCACGTTTGCTAGAGGAAAACCATAGCCTCTTTTATCATATTTTACGGCAATAGGGAAAACAAATCACACCCACTGCCGTCTAACTATATATATATATATATATATTGTTGCTTCTAGCCTAAGCAGATCTAGGAGCCAATGTCTATTCAACTTGCAGATAAATTTATGGCAAGACTGGATTTGAACCCGAAACATTCGGGCTGACACTTAAGTTCCTACCTACTACACCACCATGGCTGCTTTAAATACAGAACCGCACATAATATTGTTATCAAACTTACAATGAACAGCTGGTGGGCTCCGGACTTTATCTCCACAATAGATCGACCGGGTTGTGTTTATTACCACGAAGCGATTCTCACTAGCTAATAAACTAGGCGTGCATTGAGATCGCACGTTTTGTGTGAAGTCTTTGAAGATGGACGAGTGAGGCTAAAGTGTTAGGAAATAACACGTAATTATTAACTGGAAAGTACTGATATTGCAACGCTTCAGGCGAGTGGTGACTAGGGCGGTTGTTTTGTGGCAGGTCTTTCAGCAAGAGACGCTGTAGACTACTCGGGGAAACATCTAAGAGGTAGCCGAACTCATCCCACACAGAAAGAAGCGTCTTTGCGTAACTGAGTTTGCTGCTGCTTCCATATGGTTGTGCAGTTCGGAAAAAGTTTTTGGAAGAGCTGGTATTTGAAACTGTAGATCTTCAAATCTCTCTTGTATGCATATTATTAACGTGTAATACGCCTAGAAAAACCACAACAGTAAAAAAAAAAAAAAAAATGCCGGAGTTGGTTCTGCAACGTCCTGTAAAGGATACGCAAACAACGAATATATATACAAGCAAATGTACATACATGAACGTGTGTCCATCATTTTGAATCATCGTCATCATCACCATCATCAGTTTACACTTTTACTGTTAAGCGTTGTGGGGAGGAGCAGTTGGCGACCCCATGCTTGATGGACAGCATTGGCTATTGTCGTTCCGTCTCGATGTGGAAGCTCCTGAATGCCATCTATCCATATCCTCCCAGGGCGGCCTCTTGAATTCACTTCAGACCTTCTCATGTGTAGTACACGTATCGGTAGTTGTTCTGGTTGCATTCTTACTCAATGACTAAACCATTAGATCTGTTTCTCAATGTATTTGATACATGGCGTTGTTGATACATTCTGTCTGATAATATCGTTTCTAACCTGGTCTCGAATGGTAAAGTTGGCGGCTTTTCTCAGGCATCTCATTTCACAAGTGTTTATTTTACGTTGTTAACCTTTGATAATATCTATTTTTAGCATACTGGTAGCACAGTGTTCATACTTTTATTTGGCTGTCTTAAAAACAAATCATTGTGAAAATAACACTGTAAATGCAAACATAGCAGACATAGATTTAGAGGGACAGGCAGAGAATGAGGAACAGACAGGCAGTCAGACAGACATACTCGCAGACGCATAGTCAGACATAAACTACTTAAATCAGTCGGTGGTCACATCATATATTTGAAACTCATTAAAATGTAAAAAAAAAAAAAAAGCGTGATAAACGGGACAGCACGAGTTGACTGCACTGAATATTTATGACCTGTATGTTAACGCAACAACTGTTAACGCCATATCGGCGCATTTCCACATACGTAGCCATGTAGGTATGACTGTAAGAAAGTTGACGATGATAAAACCCACCTGCATAGAGTCCACGAAATGTTATCTAAGTTGGTTAAGTAACGCGTTTTTATGCCACCGTCTGTTGGCTGTGGTAATGTGCTGACTGTTGGGTTATGAAACTTGTGCCCTCTGAATGCAATGGACAAGAGCTACTCACGCTGGACAAGACCCACCCACACTGGACAAGACCCACCCACACTAGACAAGACCCACCCAAACTGGACAAGACCCACCCACACTGGACAAGACCCCCCACACTGGACAAGACCCACCCACACTGGAAAAGACCCACCCACACCGGACAAAACCCACCCACACCGGACAAAACCCACCCACACTGGACAAGACCCACCCACACTGGACAAGACCCACCCACATTGGACAAGACCCACCCACACTGGACAAGACCCACCCACATTAGACAAGACCCACACACACTGTACAAGACCCACCCACACTGGACAAGACCCACCCACACCGGACAAAACCTACCCACACTGGACAAGACCCACCCACACTGGACAAGACCCACCCACACTGGACAAGACCCACCCACACTGGACAAGACCCACCCACACTGGACAAGACCCACCCACACTGGACAAGACCCGCCCACACTAGACAAGACCCACCCACACTGGACAAGACCCACCCAAACTGGACAAGACCCACTCACACTGGACAAGACCTACCCACACTTGACAAGACCCACCCACACTGGACAAGACCCACCCGCACTTGACAAGACCCACTCACACTGAGCGAGACCCACCCACACTGGACAAGACCCACCCACACTTGAATGCAGGTTAACAGTTTTATGGTGCCCCTACATAAACTTGTTATATAGTTGTACTGTTGAACGGGGTCTCCTAGGACCGCACCTTTTAGATTCTCACCGTTGAGATGTCGATCCTACAGAATACAGTCTAAGAAAGGATTTAACTAGGGCTAAAAATACTCTGTTTATGAGCAAGGCTGTTGGGGTCCTATACTTAGGGCATGGGAATACGTCAGCTGTACCTTCAAGTGGCTGTGCATAGACAAGGCGTAGGTGTATGTTGTGTGGGGCTATAGAGTCCGAGTGAAGTAAAGAAAAGAGCTCCCTTTCACTTAGTAGTTTCCCCTGGTCTCTGGGTAGTAAGACCGGACGCCTGTGTGTATTGTTGCGCACGTGAAAGAAATTCCTTGGCAGCTGGAAATCGAAAAGAGAAGATTACCGGCGCTTCCCGGGCACAATTTGCAGAGAAAATCTGCCTAATGTATTTCAGGATCCTCGCCGGTGCTATGGAGTTTGTGCACTGCGCTGAGAATCTTTTGACTCAGGCTTGAGCTGGTAGAAGAACGCAGCACTTATCGGTTTCAACCGTGTGCCATGATTTTGATCCGTCCAATAAACATAAACATAGCCAATGGTCCGTCGAACACACGATGCTTCTTCTTATTCTTCTTCTCCTCTTTCTTTTTTTTTCTCCCTGCCTGCAGTTTTCAGATGACAAGGGCCACGTGTCTCTATAAAGTCTGTGGAGCGACACACGTCTTCCACTATTCCATACACCTTGGTCGTCATTCCGGCCGAAGCTAGGATCGTCCTACTGCATGTAGATAGCATATGTTTAGCACATGCTCACTATTCTGTGATGCCTGTCCATATAAGTAATTCCATAGTCGTGGATTTAAAGCTGTACAATAGACATGGTCAATGAGACACCTTTTTTTTAGGGGGTGCCTAGTTGACCATGTATCTTAGTGCACTTGTATTCATGGCGAGGCGCAGACGCCGTCTGGAGGTGACAGGTTCAATTCCCGGCACGGTAACTATAGCTTTCGATTTTTATGTTGTCTAGTGTGTTCTTCTATCTTTCTACTTCTTTCTATGAGTGCCATTCACAATTCTTTCTGTTACTTGATTAATTCTGTCCATATAAGCAAAGGTCTGAATCTCCAGTTTGTTGTGTTCAGTACGCAGTCCAAATATAGTTGGTCTGTTTCTTTTGTAGTTCGGTGTCGATCTCTGTAAAAACTGCACTCGTGTATCAAACAATGCAGGCTTCTTTAGAACCCATGACTTTCATAGTGCGAGGCAAACAGCTTGACTACTTGATCACGGACACCGGCTCTAATCAGAAATAATCCTGGAATTGATTTTCGTAAAACCACCAACTAAACCAGATTTACAGTTTTGAAAGCAGACATCTTTCTTGTAGCAACGTATGTGAGTCATGGACTATCACATACTCTTTAAGGAAAACAATTTGAGCTTTTGGGTGTAAATGCTTTAGAAAGAACCTTAGTATACCATAAACCGAGAATAAAAGACATATTTACTTCCTAGAAAGTCTGACAGTCAAGATAAGCTGCCTGGTAAACAGCAACTTGCCTCGGAAATTAAAACTGAAACCTTATCAAACGTCTCGCTGGATTATAAAGAACTTTAGCGGATGACATTGTGCCGGGTAAGTGAGGCAGAGGGCGACCAGCAGGGTAATATGCATAGGACTTGGGATAGGAAAATGCATAAGATAGTTAAGTTGGCGAGAAACCGAGCTTATTTCCTGCGGGCTTTCCGTAAAGCAACTACTACAGGATGGTAATGATGATGCTATTTGTAATTCCTGTACAAAAGTGTTTACCAAGAGTTGAAAGACATTACCTCGGGGATTGATTACTCGCACGCTGGGGTCAGTATCAGCTCACCTGCTCTCAGGTAATTTAATCCCCAGATGTTTTGTTACCATCACATCCGCATTGCCATCTGTCGCAGTTGAAGTCTGTCTGTTGGGTCTGGTGTAAATCTGTCTGTTGGTCTGGAGGTTCGTACACACATATAAATATTCAATAAACTTAGCATACACCGTTGCGGAGTCGGCTCTGATTACAGTGATTACATACTCTAGTGTTTACTCCGTGGTTCATACGCTGAGGTAAGGACGAACATAATATCACTTGAAACATCCCCCATAAAATATGCGATCCCATCTCCAGCAGCTGTCACGATATTCAAGTTCTGATAGTAAGAGTAGCAGCTTGACTGTATGTCCAATTTGCTGTATTCCCTGGATGTTAAACTTCGACCAAATCCCCTGATCGTTCCCCGTTGCACCATTCACTTAAGACAGGGATGATCTGTCTGTGCCTGGGCTCTGTTTAGTCTCTCCAAAAAGGGCCTTTACATCATCTAGCCTGTCATACATAAATTTATCACCAGTTGGTACAGAAGTAACTAGTCCATCTACTTTTGGTTTCATATCACACCTGCATGCCTTGGGAAAAAAAAAAAAGTATAAGACGCTAACTCAAGGGACTTCTGAAAACATTCGGCAGGGGACAAGCTTTTCTACACCTTTCCTAGAATGCTTTGTGAGTGTGTTACAATCACCACACATGTATGTAGCTGGTTCTTAAGCGAACGGAAAGCTGAAAGGGCCGACTCCACCTCCATTCTCAAACTTGATTGTTTAGGAAAAAGAGCTAATGTTAGCATCAATTCTGCATGGAACGGGAAGAGGTTAATCAAAACGGACCGTAATCGAAGGTCTGTAAATGACCAATGCAGACCCTTTTCCACGCCCTTGAGCGTACTGGGCATAGAGGGCTAGACCTATATTTTATAGACCAATCAGAGGGTGATGTGGTCAACATCACACCGGCCACCCTTAAAGCACAAGACCGTTAGTTCTTCCTCTTGAGTCTTAAGTCGCCACATAGGGCACAGGTCATAGCTCTCTGTGACTGGCGGTCTGTTGCCAGCTGTTTAGATCTTGGATGTTTATTTGGCCCATGGCTGAGCTTTTTCTGATGATGGTTCTATGCTGGGTCTTGGTCTTTCCCTTTTGACTTTCGGTGCCCATTTGAGGGCTTGGTTGTGATAGGGAGGGGGTGAGGGGGGGGGGGGGAAGAAGGGTCTTGTCTTGTCCATTTTGAGTGCATAGCCGATGTAGTTCCAGCGGCGCTTTCTTATAAAATTGGATACATTATCTTGCTTGGTTTCTTGTCTTATTTGCGTCTTCTTCTTCTTTTGTCAAAATCTGCTTGTGCCGCTAGGCGTCGCAGTCTATCAGATGATCGGCAACCGAGCCAGGGCGCGCTCATTCGCTTCATATGCCGTGATGTTATGAAGTCTCAAGCTGTCAGTGACTCCTTCAATCCATCTTCTTCTTGATCTTCCCCTGCCTCTTGGTGTTTCGATTTTCATGTTGTATGCTCTTGATGCTGGCATCGTTGGTTTCATTCTCATTAGGTGACCAAACCATTTCATTCTTTGCTTCTCAATAAATTTAACGATGGGTATGGTTCCAATAGTTCTTGTAATCACATCGTTTCTCACTCGATCTCTTCTGGTTTTATTCGCAGCCATTCTCAAACATCTCATTTCACAGGTGGTTAGTCTTCTCTCGTGTTCTTTTGTTAATGTCCAAGTCTGACATTGATAACCTAATGTCGGTATAAAGATTGTATTTATAATTTGTCTTTTTATCTCAGCAGGGACAGCAGGGTGTTATTTGCGTATTGGATCTTAAATATGTGCAGTGGAGATTTAGTATTTTTCTAAGACATCTGTTCTGAAATTTGTCTTTTTTAACGTTCTGTTTAAGGCTACCGTTACTTTTTTTTAAAAACCATACAAGAGTTGAAGCTCTCAAGTTTTGTGCTTTTGCTGAGTGTCTTTGACTTCCATATGTTTGACAGTTTTTCTAAATGATATTTTTGGCCCTGTGTCCCCAATAGATGTCATCCTACTTCCTAGGTATGTAAAGCTGTTGACTTGTTCAAGAAGGTGGTTGTTTAGTTTGATGTCGCCTAAACTATGGGTAAGATCAATAATTTTTTTTTTTTAGTGCTTTTGTGGAGACCAATTTTTCCTGAAAACATTTTGGAGATGGTCTGTTTTTTTTTTTGTTTTTTTTGGGATATCTGGGTGTGCTGAAAGAATTGTATCAACCCATTTGATACCCATATTTGTGTTGATTGTGCATTAGCCCATGGTCAGTTCGATTGATGTTCCAAAAAGCATCGGTGATAGAACGTAGCCTTGTCCCACTCCTGTTTCCACTAGTTGACGTATTCTTTTCTTACACTGCAAAATGTTTCATTGTAAAAGGACTTTGTGACGTTGATGAATTTAGTTGGGAAACCATAGATTTTAAGCAGCTTTCAAAGTGTCTTCGTAATGCCGGTATGCCGGGTTCGATCCAGCTGTGGGCCTTGCGTTAGTTTTGACAGTGGTATCAAGAAACCCGACAGTCCAGAAAGCATTGGCAAACTACCTGGACGTAAATTTGCCAAGAAAAATCACACAACAGCCAGGGTTAGTTCTGCAACGTCCTGTAAAGGATACGCAACTAACCTCCAAAGTGTAGGACGGTGGATAGTGTCCAAGGCTTTGTGAAAGTCGACAAAGCTGATGTTTAATTGCATATAAAATTCTACGAATTCTTAAATAATTACTCAGAGAGTGAAGATGTGGTCTACGCGTGATCGTTTTAATCTAAAGCCTCTTTGTTCTTCTCTTAGCCTTTTCACTGTCTCAAGTAACATGCTACAAAAATGTTTAACTTGCATCCCGTGACTGTATCTGGCACCAGTTTAAGGTTGGGTCGACCTGTGATAGTTATGACCAAAGAGTATAGTAACTCATCAATTGCAGTTGGGTCTACAAAATCCATGACCACGCCTCATTGGCGTAAAATGCGTCGGTTACCAGCACCATCAGCTCGGAAGTTCTTTTCATTCACTGGCTGCTGAAGGTAGAGAAGGAGCGTCTATGGAAATGTCCCGATTGCTAATATATCGGTTCTTAGTTCAACTCAACTCTTTGCTGGCTACAGAATAACAAACGAAACACGTGTGGGAATTTCGCGAGTTAGCGATAATTCAAAATCATTCGTGCGTGTGTCTGATACGAGTATAGTTAAATCTTCCCGGTGACTTCTTTGCGGGAAAACGTTGCATCGCACATAAAGGCTAAATGAGGGAAACGGAGATAAAGGCTTCAACACGCAATCGTCCACTCAGAAAGCAATATTTGGGTCATTGTGTTTGTTGGAAAAATTATGGTAGCCAAGCAGAGTGCTCCTGGGCAGAGGTTCTCAAACTGGGTGCCGCGACACCCAGGGGTGAGCGAGCGTATGCCAGAGTGCTGCAGCAATAATCAAGAACTTTTCAAAATCTGCCCGAGATCAACGAAGACAGCAGTTTAAAACAGAAGTACCATGAAGGAAGCCAAGAAGAGTTCTAGAGGTATGTGTATTTAGAAAACAATGCTATTGACAAGGCTGCAGTGCAATCTCAACGTGCACTTAAAAAAAATTAAATGCAGGAGCAATCGTCAAGTGATTTGAGTGTACAGTTAGCTAAACTTCCCATAAATATAAACAAAATAATGAAAAATTCATCTAAACAGTTTCATTCATCGCATTAAAGACACACGCACATTCAAAGTGCAGGGTTTTTTCTTCTTTTCCTAAAAATTCAAACCGCTTTAAGGTAAGGTGTGGCGCGAAATATTTTTTGCTTGCCAAGGGTACAAAGGCTTAAACAGTGTGAGAAACGCTGTTCTAGGACACTCCTGTTCAGTAGTTCTTAAACAGCTTTCGCATTTCACCTTTGTCTTGCTGGTAAGAAAAATTAATGTAATGATCATCACTGATCATCATTAGAAAACTTCAGTATTGTTTTGTTTCCCCCATCTCTAGCCGCTCTTGTGTGTGTCTTTGTCGACTTCTTCTTTACTACTTTTATTTTTAAACATTTGAGAGTTTTCATTTTAACTTTTTCATACGAAGCTACGCACTGTACGTTTGTTCAATTCGAAATACACTATATATCTTTCTCAGCTCTGATTCCATTTCGCTCTTACTGTAACCCATTCTACCAAAGTTGGTACTTTAACCCATTCTGCCTCCCAGTTGTTATTATGATTCATCCACACTATATGAACAGCACAGACATTACGTTACAAAAGAAACTGAAGCCACACATATTTAACTTGATGAGTTAAGACGACTTTTATCATACCTCATGTTATTTGATACTTTATAATTTCGTCAAATAATCTTTACGACTGTTTTCTCTCCCGAGCTCTCTCTCTCTCTGTCTCTCTCTCTCTCTCTCTCTCTCTCTCTCTCTCTCTCTACACACACACACTCTATCTCTCTCACACACATACTCTCTCTCTCTTTCACACACACACACACACACGCGCACACATACTCTATTTCTTACACACACAAACATATTCTCTCTCTGACACACATACATATTCTCTCTCTATCAAACACGTACACACACACACTCTCTCTCTCTCTCTCTCTCCTTCTCTCTCTCTCTCTCTCTCTCTCTCTCTCTCTCTCTCTCTCTCTCTCTCTCTCTCTCATTTCTGTTTATCTCCCGCTATCTTCACGGTGACCTGACCGAGCGAAGAGACGCAATTACAAATTTCAATAATGCCTTCATTCAGCCGTGTCTGTGGCGAGATGTGCCGTGTGAGCAGCAACTCCGTGGTCGCACCAGTTGGCCTCACTTTCATGAGCTGTTGTTTGTTTTGCTGCTAGTTGAAGAAGTTTGCCTTCTCCATCACTACCCACTCTTTATAATTCTGTCCCAATTCCACAGTTGTGGATTTCAGGCCGTTCCATAGGCATGACCAATGAATAAATCTTTTGTTTTAGGCGTGACTAGCTGGTAATGTTCTTAGTACACTTGTTTCCATAGCGAGGCGCACACGCTATTTAGAGGTAACAAATTCGATTCCTGGCGCGGTTAAGGCTTTCGATGTTCATGTTGTCTAGTGTGTCCTTCTATGTTTCTACGTCTTTCTATGAGTGCCAATTATAATTGTCATGTGTGTGTGGGGGGGGTGGATGTTTGGGGGGGGGGGCGGGCGAAACAACCCACTGCTTCACTAAAAGCATGTCGTAAGAGTAAAAACTATTTAGAGGTTTCCATTCAAAGTCGGAGTGCATCTGCCAGATCTGTTGTGCACGAACAACTAGAAAGAAAGAAAGAAAGAAAGAAAGAAAGAAAGAAAGAAAGAAAGAAAGAAAGAAAGAAAGAAAACTCTGATAAGAAAGTCTAAACTGGGTTCCACCACTGAAATTGGGACAATTGCATAGGATTACAACGGAAACGCTGGCTAGACCACGAGTCGTATGTCACGCATAATGGCAAAGCAGTGTGATGATGATGATGAGGACGAAGACATTAACGATGAAAATAATAATGATGCTGATGATGAATCAACAGTGCAGCCAAAGTTTGATTGCTGATGGCAGACGAATGAATATTCAATGATTAATAATACAAGTGGAATGCTGCGGTGTGTGAAAACACAGTTGTAGCGCTACAGGTGTTGGTCTGCTGGGGTATTCGCTGATTGAAGTTCATGTGGGTAATATCGGGGATGGGTGGAGATATGAATTAGAACAGGTTTTATGCATGTCGTTAAGTCCTTATGTCTACCTGTCTGTTTGTTTGTACGTTTTATATGTCTTTTTTTTTTTTAACTTTCACATGTCTATGTGTCTGCCTATCTGTATGTCTGTTTCATTTCTTCGATATATCCTTTTGTCCTCATCTCTGCGAAGTGTATGTCTGTTCGCCTTTTGTGCGTCATTTCTCTTCTCTATCGACTAATCCATTTGTCTGCCTGTTGGTATGTCTGTATCATTTCCTCTAGCTATCTTCCACTTCATATGACCACCTATTTGTATGACTCTACATCTTCTGTGCGCCTTTATTTGTTCGGTCTGTCAATCTTTCGAACTTAGCGATACTTTTACCCATAAAACAAACGCAGCTGCGCAATATTTCACTTTTATATAAACATACCTACATCCCTTGTCAGATGTCTACATTTTGTTGTACCTAAATATTTATCTAACTAGGTGCAAACTTACTGCCCAGGCTTGGCGGTATGAAAGCAACAGCTTCCTTGATAAGTCTTCTTCTTCTTCGCGTTCTCCGGCTTTAAACTCCGGTGGAAAGTTCTGATTGTTCGTCCACTTCTAGACTCTAGCCCTGTTACAGAAACTGTGTTGCGTGCACATCCGTTTCACAGGTAAGACTCATTTGCACGCGGAGTTTTGGTTCCTTGTCTCTCAGGCAAATATTCACTGACTTTTAAAGGAGATCCCACAGGGCCGCGTTAGTGCAGTCGATAGGAGACTCGGTTTCAAATCCAGCTGCGACTCGCAGAAGCCCACAGCCGATGTTCGAAACCGGGAGGTTCCCTGGGTTCATACAGCCTCAAGGTAATGGGTCCCAGAGTTAACATTTTGGGGTAAATAGAGGAACGTCGCTGTAGCTACGGAGTTGCGTGCGGACGGCGAGACATGCGTGCAGTTCCTTATCAGCTGTCCGTACTGGTGGTAGAGTACTTATTTGTTTATAACTGTGTGCAATGAAGCTAGATCACATCTCCCGACTTTACCTTCTTAAAGATGCTCCCATTTAGTCGACTCTTACGACATGCTTTTGGACAGGCAGTGGGTCTATTCTTGTTTTCCCCACAATGGGGTTCCGGAACCACACGGGTAGCCATGACATGCGATCTGGTGCTTCTGTGTCACAATGGTACACTGAGAAAAGCTGAGACAAAATAAAACGGTAAAAATGGTCTACGACTTGCTGACAGGTTTAGGCAACATCTATCTGATGTTCATAACTCTGCCCTCAAATTAGAGCCTGTGCATGTAATTACCCAGGATAACCAGAGTGTCTTCAAAATAGAGGGTACGGCCATGGAGAGTAACCCCCCAAAAATAAAAGTCCGTAAGTATCTTGAAAACCGCCTTATTTATCTAATGGGCTACAACTCTCCCAAGGAACTCAATGTCCAACACATTTTCATCAACATTTTTTTTAAAGATACGACCCTGCAATCAGCTAAAAAAACAAAAACAGCATTCCCAAAGGTGGAGGTTTCGGTTATACATGTGGTTAGATTATTGCGCCATATACAGTGGTTTAGCACTGCATGCCACCAAGAGCCATAAAAAGGACTTCTGCAGTTTTGGTGCAATTAAAAGAAACAGACCCAAATACTGTCCCAAATGGCGACAAAGTCGTCTACCGGCGAGCCAGTGAGCGACCCAGTCGCCGATTAGACGAGAGGAGGGCAACGGAGAGATATAAGGGCACATAGAAACAGGCAAGAAAAAGTATAGCAAGATATAGCCTAGTAACAGGGAGTCGCCGTGGCGCAACATCTAGACGCTCGCGTGCGGATCGGAAGGTCCTGGGATCGCTCCCTGGCGGAGCCGAAACTTTTTAAAAAATGACATTGATTTTTAGGTCGACACAGCCTTGAGTGGGTACCGGGTGCAATCCCGGGAGGTAAAGGTGACCGGCACGATGCTGACCAGATCACACATCTTGTGCCGATTGGTGTATACAAATAAAGGCCTAGCCCTATATGCTCTATACGCCTAGAGGTGTGGAAAAGAGACCTTCACTTTGTACCTAGTCACAATTATAACCTAAAGCTCACCTTCGTCGATGCTGGTCAAACGAGACGATTTTGTCCCCAGCAAAAGCACGTACCTATCCACCTATCCTCTGTATGCCAGATTAATCAAGTAACAGAAAATGTATTGATCGGCACTCATAGAAAGAAGTAGAAAGATAGAAGAACACACTAGACAACATAAAAATTGAAAGCTATAGTTACCGTGCCGGGAATTGAACCTGTCACCTCCAGATGGTGCGCCTCGCCATGGATACAAGTACACTAAGAACATGAAAATGCCAGCACACAGCCCGTCCCGCGGCTCTGATTTATATACTTAGCCCTGTTTCATGACCTCCCGGTCGCTACTTTGAGGATCTGTTGAGTGTACATGACAAACTGACACTGGCTTTACCTAGGGTGTGTTGCGCCATCGATCCCCCAGGAACCACCCATCTTGGTTGAGCCGTTTGTCAAGTACGTGTTATAAACACTCACCGCGTTGTTGCCTGGTGTTTACCCGCCTGACTCGTTTAATTATTCATTTTATTTGTGAGCAGTCGACTTGATATAGTTGTTTTAACGCCACCATTAACCTCTCTGTTATTAGTGTGTGTGTGTGTTCGTGAGTGTGTGGTATGTGTGTGTTTATGAGCGTCTGGTATGTGGGTGTTCCTGTGCCTGTGGTGTGCGTGTGTGTGAGGGTATTGAGGGGTGCGGTGTGTGTGTGTGTGTGTAGGAATAGACGCGCCGTGTGTGTGTGTGTGTGTGTATGGGCGTGAGCGTGTCTATGTTGAAACGTGTATATGGTAGACAGAAGAGTGTATGTGTGTAGAATCGTGTGTAGATAGAAGCATGAGTGTATGTGTGTAGAAGTGTGTGTGTGTGCGTGTGAGTGTGTAGGAGCGTGTGTGTGAGTGTGTTTGTGTAGGAGCGTGTGTGTGTGTGTGTGTGTGTGTGCGTGTGTGTGAGTGTGTAGGAGCGTGTGTGTGAGTGTGTAGGAGCGTGTGTGTGAGTGTGTGTGCGTGTGTGTGTGTGAGTGTGTAGGAGCGGTTATTAAAAATCTTCTGGGCCATCTCCAGCATGAGGCAGACTATGAAATCATTTGGGATGAAACAATGGGATGACGCCTTGTTTGACTGCACAGTAATAATAATATACTGAATGACATTGAATGTATGGAAACAAATAGTTAAAAACAGATAGCGTCTATTTATGTTTAGAAAGGCTACTTAAGCCCCCTTGCAAATGTTACTTTTTTCAAAATGCTCTGTGAGTCAGTTACTGCTACGACATGCATGTACAGCTGGTTCTCACTCTCAAGCCAGTTGAAGGCTGCAGTGACCGTCTCCACCTCCAGTCTCAAACTAGATGCTACGGTAATCGACGTCCATTTGCTTTTGCCAAGAACCGCCCCCTCCCCCACCCCCCGCATACCCCTTTTCCCCCTTTTGCCTCGCAAAAAGATCGTCTGAGAGCTAAAACGAACGTTGAGAGAAGATAAAAAACTGAACAAAAAGTATGTTAGCAAGCTTCGCAATATAACAAATACAAACAAAACGTGAACGTTGCGGATATGGAGCCTTCATCAGCAC
Source organism: Candidula unifasciata (assembly GCA_905116865.2). Taxonomy (NCBI): domain Eukaryota; kingdom Metazoa; phylum Mollusca; class Gastropoda; order Stylommatophora; family Geomitridae; genus Candidula; species Candidula unifasciata. Next base: position 42,363 of record CAJHNH020003969.1, read on the forward strand.
ATACAAATCAAACAATACTACATAAATACACAAAATCATTACCTTATATCTCGAAGCAGTCGGGTCGATAGTTTCTCAGCAGACTGCCTACACGCGTGGGCTAAGGGAATAAATACCCCCCTGGGGAGTACCAATCGAACGTTGGACGTTTACAACGCTAAGCGAATAGTTTATCTCCATGGCCAAGGACACATTTAAATTGTGTGTGTGTGTGTGTATATATATATATAAAATATAGTTCAATGGAAACTAGGCGTGTGAACAAATTTGTTAAAGAACGACCTAACAAACATTATTTTCAACGGATTAAGAAGTAGACACGCAATCTTAAGCTGTTTAGTTTCCCATCCTGTCATGCATCACTGGGAGTCTCCGTGGCGTTGGCGGCTAGATGCCCGCCTGCGGATCGGAAGGTCATGGGTTTGCGTCCTGACGGAGTGGGCTTTTTTCCCCTTCAAAAATGACATTGACTCCCACGTTGACCCAGTCTTGATTTGGTACCAGGTGCAGTCCTGGGAAGTAAAGGTGGCCGGCGTGATGCTGACCACATCACCCACCAAGTGTCGATTGGTCTATAAAAATCAAGGCCTAGCCCTATATTCCCAGAAAGCCTAAAGGTGTGCAACAGGGACCTTTACTTTTCATGCATGATTTGATGTATACACCTGTTCACAGGTAATAGTTAACACTACCAACAGCACTCAATATTAAATGTAGTGGTGTAGCGGCTAGATGCTCGACAGCATATCCGAAAGTCGTATGTTCAAGTCCTGACGTAGCTGCATTTTTTCCCCCTCCCAAAATAACTTTTTATCCCATGTGCACCAATGGGTGGGTACCTGATGGGAAGTAAATGCGGCCGGTGTGATGTTGAATACATCACCTATCGAGTTCCTATTGACCTGTCAATCTTTCCACAAGGGAATGTGATAAACATTCTGTGTGTTTTTCGTTGGCTCAGGAGCGGAGCAAAGATGGGGTGACCCGTTTGCTTTGAAGCTGAAACTAAGACTACCAGACTACTATTGACCTATAAAATATAAGTTTAACTTTATATGTCCAAAAGATCCGAAGGCGTAGAAAAAGGACCTTGATGTTTACTTATTGGTATCTGCTGGGAAAAAAAAAAACCCTACATTTCTAACCCCGGAAAATTATAGTATTTGTGATAAAAGTTAGGGGAATTACGGGGTGTGTTTAAATACTTTTATCTTTCAAGTGAGCGTGTAATCTGAGCGCCGATAAAATTCGATCAGTTTACTTTTGCGTGAGCGGGAGCTAGAGGTATATGTTTGATTTGTTGTGGTTGGTGGTCTCACAGCTGAACTGTTAAAGAAAATAATGCTGTGTGGGTCAGTGTGTGTATATACTCGTACGTGGGTGTTTGTGTGTGTGTGTGTGTGTGTGTGTGTGTGTTTTTTTTTTTACGGTATTTGTATTTTTATGCGTTTAGTTGTAAAGGTAAATATATGCTGGTAGCTTCTTTTCGTGTTCTTCATGTTTTTGTTCTTGTTTGTCTTCTGTTTTTCAACATTTACGCAAAAAGTACCAGATGTGAGATGAGATGTATATGAAATATACAAGGAGGGAGAGGGAGAGAGAGAGAGAAGAGAGAGAGAGAGAGAGGGAGAGAGAGAGAGCATGAGAGAGAGACAGAAAGAGGGAGAGAGACAAATAGAGAGACAGAGAGAAGAAGAAGAAGAAGGAAGAAGGAAGAAGGAAGAAGGAAGAAGAAAGAAGAAAGAAGGAAGAAGAAAGAAGAAAGAAGAAAGAAGAAAGAAGAAAGAAGAAAGAAGAAAGAAGAAAGAAGGAAGAAGAAAGAAGAAAGAAGAAAGAAGAAAGAAGAAAGAAGAAAGAAGAAAGAAGAAAGAAGGAAGAAGGAAGAAGAAAGAAGGAAGAAGGGAAGAAGGAAGAGGGAAGAGGGAAGAAGAATACATAGGCCGTAGTATGTAAAGAAAAAGCTTTTATCACGGATATGCGTATTTCTGGCTCGTGTTCAATGATGTATTCGTCTGTATGCGCTTCCATGTCTGTGTATGTGTGAGTGTCTCTGTGTGTTTGTGCATCTATTTTCATGTAGGCATGTCTGTATGCGTGTTCTATTCATGTATAGGTTTGACTGTCTTTTTGTCTCTCTATAGACTGCTTTGCTTGTCTTTTTCTTTGCAAGACTGTATTCATAGTTGTTCACCCGAGTGTGATTGTAACTTTTGCGCGTATAATCATATTTCAATTATGTATAGTAATTGAAACTGCAGACATAACGACGTGAATCTGGAGTGAATTAATGATGAAATTTGCCAGATCACTTTTAGACTTAACTAGACGAAACAGAATGTAACATAATCTGGTTAATAGATCACAAGGACTATCTAACACGTCATGCTAGATTTTCTTTTATTTGTTTTCTTCTTCTTTTTCTTTTTTTTTCTTCTTTTTTTTTTCTTCTTTTTCTTCTTTCTTCTTCTTCTTCTTCTTCTTCTTCTTCTTCTTCTTCTTCTTCTTCTTCTTCTTCTTCTTCTTCTTCTCTTCTTCTTCTTCTTCTTCTTCTTCTTCTTCTTCTTTTTCTTCTTCTTCTTCTTCTGCTTCTTTTTTAGACTAGTCTCTCTCCTCAAAGAAGGCACACTCCATCAACTAGTTTTGATCAAGTTCATTCTCCCCAAATAGAAGATTTCAAACTCTTTCTTCCCAATTGGATCATAGTCTCTCCGCCAACTTCCTTCGTGCGTATTTTCCCCGAGTGGAAGATAGTCCTTCAGCCAACTTCCTTCAAGCTCATTCTCCCCAAGAGTAACATTGTCCCTTAGTCAACTCCATTCAAGCTCATTCTCCACAAGTGGAACATTGTCCCTCAGCCAACTTCATTCAAGCTTATTCTCCAAAAGAAGAACAGTGTCCCTCAGCCAACTCCATTCAAGCTCATTCTCCCCAAGAGTAACAAAGTCCCTCAGCCAACTCCATTCAAGCTCATTCTCCCCAAGAGTAACATTGTCTCTCAGCCAACTCCATTCAAGCTCATTCTCCCCAAGAGTAACATTGTCTCTCAGCCAACTTCATTTAAGCTCATTCTCCCCAAGAGTAACAAAGTCCCTCAGCCAACTTCATTTAAGCTCATTCTCCCCAAGAGTAACATTGTCTCTCAGCCAACTCCATTCAAGCTCATTCTCCTTAAGAGTAACATTGTCTCTCGGCCAACTCCATTCAAACTCATTCTCCCCAAGAGTAACACTGTCTCTCAGCCAACTCCATTCAAGCTCATTCTCCTTAAGAGTAACATTGTCTCTCAGCCAACTCCATTCAAGCTCATTCTCCTTAAGAGTAACATAGTCTCTCGGCCAACTTCATTTAAGCTCATTCTCCCCAAGAGTAACATAGTCTCTCGGCCAACTCCATTCAAGCTCATTTTCCCCAAGAGTAACATAGTCTCTCCGCCAACTCCATTCAAGCTCATTCTCCTTAAGAGTAACATAGTCTCTCGGCCAACTTCATTTAAGCTCATTCTCCCCAAGAGTAACATAGTCTCCCGGCCAACTCCATTCAAGCTCATTCTCCCCAAGAGTAACATAGTCTCTCCGCCAACTCCATTCAAGCTCATTCTCCTTAAGAGTAACATAGTCTCTCGGCCAACTTCATTTAAGCTCATTCTCCCCAAGAGTAACATAGTCTCTCGGCCAACTCCATTCAAGCTCATTCTCCCCAAGAGTAACATAGTCTCTCGGCCAACTCCATTCAAACTCATTCTCCCTAAGAGTAACATTGTCCATCAGGCAACTCCACTTAAGCTCATTCCCCCCAAGAGGAACTTTGTCCATCAGGCAGCTCCATTCAAACCTACCCCCCACAACAGAACTGAGCCCGCCTTCAGTGGTTGTACACTCCTACAGAAAGTGCTGCTTTTCCCCGCCTTGGGTTTTGTTGAAGAGCTTTAGTTGTGTGTGAGCATCCCGTTTACATATCTTTCTGTTTGTTTGCGGACCGTTGATTGCTTACATAATGCCGCACATATCTTAATGTGTCGCTAAAGACACAGTTGTGTAATGTACCTACAGCTGTTGCGCATTTTGGCGATCACATATCTTTTCCCTCAACACCTATAACACATACTTGACCTACGTTCTATGATCCGTTGGACAAAGCTCCCCGGGGGTAAAGATGACATCAGCAAAAGCTGTTAGTCACGTGACACCCCAGATGTCAACCTTCAAGCTGTTTTCTCACAATCATCCACCGTTAGTTCTTTCATATTTTGTGCGACATTCGCCAGACGCGACTCGAAAGTCATATCTCGATGTATAATGATTTTTCCTTGGATCTTGTTAATTTTCCTATCACGACATGGGATATATGTTGTTGTTGTTGATGTTGTTGTTGTTGTTGATATTACATCCTCCACCCCTGCTTGACTTTAAGTTATTTTGCAACCTTGGGGCGCCCTGGTGTAATCTGACGGGGTTTCTAGGACTTGACAGAAGTTAGTTTTTAAAAAAAAAAGCTTACTGCACGCAGACTCGAACCCACAACCCCCGAGCCTGTAGGCGATTTGTCTGTCACTTACACTGTAGATTATTTCTCATTCAAATGATCCTACAGACATGACTGAAACAGCTTCAATCTCGACTTTGTCACTGCCTCTTCAACTTATCTTTTTCAGTTGCCTGCCAGTTCCTAGCAGCTGTTACTTCAGTCTCCTTTTACCCTGAGATTTAGGCTTACAAGGAATAACTACTCCGATTCGAAGACAGCGCTGGAAATCATTACAAGCTCAAGCTTATAGCCACACAGTCTGGAAGGTGTCCATAAATGATCTTACTCCTCTTTACAAAAACAATATTTTGTTTATATAGTTTTGATTCATAAACAAATCTTCAAATATAACTTAGATTCTATTAGAGGATTGTATTATATTGTATACTGGGCGAAGCTGCTTAAAGAGCTTCGAGCTGGCTTTGGGTACAACGGAACGTCGTGGGGATGGGCCTAGATAGACTGGTCCGAGCTCCTAGCGACACGGAACATTTTATCACTATAAATAAATGTCTGCCAGTGTCCCTCTGCCAAATGCCAGTCTAACAAATGACCGATGAATCAACCGTAAGCGTGTCATTCTGGACGTGAAGGCAAACGGTTAAGTTGCTAACGCAGCGACAATTTAACACCAGTCTCACAAAACCTGTTGCAAAATCACCAAATAATCTTGTCCCTGTCTGAGATTACGATAAAGTGCAGCGGGAAAAGATCGTGGCCTTGGGTAATGACCCAGGTAAGCCGACGTTCATAGATTGTATAGGAAACAATCAACCACAAGGGATCTTTCTACCCATAAACGTTGGACATCTGCTTTGCCTGCTCCCGTGTGGAGTTATTATTATTGTTATACATTTTTTTCCCAAACATATCCTTTTTTAATTGTAATACAAATTAAAAGACGATATATTTTCATTATCCATATATTTAAAAAGTTTATTCATTTTAAGGTTTTCTGACACTAGCTGGTGTTGTTTAAAACGGTACAGGCCCCAAAACAATATAGCTAGGGCTTCATGAAGTCTAAATAAGGCCCTTTTTTAAGTAGTTCTCTAGACTCGTTTTGAGACAGAAGTAGAGAAACTAATAACTCAGATAAGTTAGTTGCGCATCATATACAGGACTCTACAGAACCAACCCCAGCATTTTTTGGCTGTCGTGGTTTTTTAAAGGCAAATTTACGTCCAGTAGTTTGCCATTGCTTCCAGGACGGTCGGCTTCTCGAGACCCCTGTCGAAACCAACGCAAGGCGCACGGCCCACAGCTGGGATCGAACCCGGCACCCCGGCATTACAAAGCGCGTTTGCGATGGCTAAGCCACAGACGCCGACAATATTATTAATTCAGATTCAAAGAGTTAATTCAACATGTTTCTGTTATGGAGGACAAAGATGGTATTAGTTTTACAATGACAAAGAAATGAATATTTAGTTTTTCAGTGCAGAAGGAGTTGAGGGTACATTGTGACACTTCTCAGGGTGGGTTCTCGGGCTCACACTAATTCGGAGAGGGGGAGGGCGGCAGTAATAATGGACCTAATGCCTCCCCCACCCCCCCCCCAAAAAAAGCGTGTCGTAAGAGTCGACTAATCGGTTTTCCTTTTCTCATAGCGACTGACAGAATAACGTATTGTTCTGGTTGAAATTTATACAAATACATTGGTGACTCTGGGAAATTGGGTCAGTATAACGCCACTCGCCTTTACTTCCAAGAAAATCTCCTGGCTGGTTTCATCTGGGGGATAAGGTCAAAAAGTCAGGCGATCTCATGGCCAGCTTCATAACAAACAGGTCACCCCAATTGTTGCTCCGTTCTTGTGTTGACACAAACCCCAATAGTTGCTCCCTTCTTGTGTTGACACAAACCCCAATTGTTGCTCCGTTCTTGTGTTGACACAAACCCCAATTGTTGCTCCCTTCTTGTGTTGACACAAACCCCAATTGTTGCTCCGTTCTTGTGTTGACGCAAACCCCAATTGTTGCTCCCTTCTTGTGTTGACAAAAACCTCAATTGTTGCTCCGTTCTTGTGTTGACGCAAACCTCAATTGTTGCTCCCTTCTTGTGTTGACACAAACCTCAACTGTTGCTCCGTTCTTGTGTTGACAAAAACCCCAATTGTTGCTCCGTTCTTGTGTTGACACAAACCCCAAAGTTTTTCCGTTCTCGTGCTGACAAAAGCCCTAAAGTTGCTCCGTTGTTGTGTTGAAACAAACCCCAAATAATGTCGATCAATGTCCTTTGTGCAGTCTTAACAAGTCTAACCGCATACACGGGCATTAACACAAGGCTGCAGTGAGAGCTGTAACACAAACAGTCCGACATCATAAGTGCAGTTCATCGTAAATGGAAGCTGGAGTTAAAACCAATCATTAGTTGCACACGCAATTAATCGATAAGGTACCAACCACAAGTTCTCTGGCAACAGGCCACTTCCCATTTCAGTTTTGATGTGGATTCAAACTCAAAAGTTCGCAGAGAAGCACACTACAGACTGCACAGTATCAGATCGTAAGAATGGAATAATTTATGCAATCACCCTCTCTTTACTGTTTTAACAAGGTAAACATTGCACCACTTCAGCTTCAATTCCCAGCTTGAGTGAAATCAAACTAGGATGCCATCTTGCCCTTTTAACTGGCTACTGCATATTGGTATCTGTATTTATAATTTTGAAATATTAAATAGACAGAAAATAACAATAGGAACTGAAAGTAAATACGATGAATAATTAGAAAAAAGAATGAGGCGAAGAAGAAGAAGCAGTAGAAAGGGAAAGACACAAACAAAGAAAAGAAAGAAAAGAAAGAAAGAAAGAACATAAAAAGACACAAAAAGACCAAAAAGAACGAAAGAAAGAAAACAAAGACCGAAAACCGAAAACAAAAAGAAAAAAAAAAGAAAACAAAAAGAAACAAAGAGAAAACAAAGAGAACGAAAAAGAGAAAACAAAAAGAAAACAAAGAAAAACAAAAAGAAAACAAAGAGAAAACAAAAAGAAAACAAAGAGAAAACAAAGAGAAAACAAAGAGAAAACAAAGAGAAAACAAAGAGAAAACAAAGAGAAAACAAAAAGAAAACAAAAAGAAAACAAAAAGAAAACAAAAAGAAAACAAAAAGACAACAAAAAGAAAACAAAAAGAAAACAAAAAGAAAACAAAAAGAAAACAAAAAACAAAAAAAAAAACAAAACAAAAAGAAAACAAAAAGAAAACAAAAAGAAAACAAAAAGAAAAAAAAAACAAAACAAAAAAAAACAAAAAAAAAAAGAAAACAAAAAAAAAAACAAAAAGAAAACAAAAAGAAAACAAAAAGAAAACAAAAAGAAAACAAAAAGAAAACAAGAAAAAAAAGGAAAAAAAAAGAAAGGAAGAAAGAAAAGAAAGAAAGAAGAAAGAAAGTGACAAACAAAGAACGAAAGAAAAAAGAAAAAAAAAACAAAGAAAGAAACATAGAAAGAAAGTGAGAAACAAAGAACGAAAGAAGAAAGAAAGTGACAAACAAAGAACGAAAGAAGAAAGAAAAAAGAAACAAAGAAAGAAACATAAAAAGAACAAAGAGGACCAGGAGAAGTAAAAGAAGAAGAAGAAGAAGAAAGAAAAAGAAAAAGAAGAAGGAAGAGAAGAAGAAGATTAAGAAAAGGAAAAAGGAAAAGAAGAAGAAGAAGCAGAAGAAGAAGAAGAAGAAGAAGAAGAAGAAGAAGAAGAAGAAGAAGAAGAAGAAGAAGAAGAAGAAGAAGAAGAAGAAGAAGAAGAAGAAGAAGAAGAAGAAGAAGAAGAAGAAGAAGAAGAAGAAGAAGAAGAAGAAGAAGAAGAAGAAGAAGAAGAAAAAGAAGAAAACGATTAAAAACAATCACAACGAAAATAAGCAGAAAACAGGCGAGCACCACGACTAAGATGAATCCAGAAAGAAAAATAAGACAAGCACATCTTATTTTAATAAACACAGCTCCTTCGTTTTGCCAGGACACCCCAAAATTAAAATGTCTTTTTAATCAAGTGCTTTTTATTTCCAGCAAACTTTACATGTAACTATTTGAATAACTTGGATAAATTAGAACTGCCATGTTAATGGAAATAAACAATTTCACTGGCAGAAAATGATACATCCAAGAAAGTCATCCATCAGACGAGGCAAAAGAAAATAACTAATAAAATTAGTGTTCATTTAGAACTTGTGTGGAACATTCATCATTCTTGCGGGCTAACGTACTGGAAGTGGGAAACCAGGCGCTTTCGTGTGAGTTGTGTGTGTGCAATGTTTACTGTTTATAGCGTGCTGGTCTTTTCTGTGTGTCTGCCTTGTTGTTGTTGTTGGTTAGGATGCTTCTGACAGGGTGGACTGCTTCGTGTACAGCCAGCTAGGTGAAAACAGACTGGCTAACTGATCTACAAGATACTGCACGGTCTAAGGAATTAGAGGTACTCGAAAACATAATGAAAAGCAGCAGAAAAACAGTTCTAAAAGTGATTACTGAAGAAAAGGGAATAGTAATAATACTTAGAAGAAGAAGAAGAAGAAGAAGAAGAAGAAGAAGAAGAAGAAGAAGAAGAAGAAGAAGAGGAAGAAGAAGAAGAAGAAAGAAAGAAAAAGAAGAAGAAATAAAAAGAAGAAAAAAAAAAGAACAAGAAGAACGAGGAGAAAAGTAGAAGAAAAACAGGAGGATGAGAAGGATTATGATGAAGAAAGCAATGACGACGAGGGAGAAAAGAAGGAGTTAGTGGGTTGTGGGTGGGGGGGGGGGGGAGAAAGAGAAATGTTAAACTATGAAGAAGAGGAATATGAAGAATAAAGAGAAGGAAAAGAAAAAATAATGGCGCACGGTTTATCCAAGGTCAGCAAGCTGACACAAGCGATATCTTGTTGTTGGTCTGAACAGGTACTCTTCAAACACAAATAAACTGGTGATACATTCACGGGAAGTCCAATTTTGGTGAGACATTCACGGGAAGTGCAAAATCAGTTCATTTCTGTCTGTGTCCCTTCCGTCACACGTAGTTAACTTAAACAAGAAATGTATGTTTTAATTTTTTTTTTTAAATCTCTGTGGACTCATCAAGTTTTACCTTACATCAGAACTTCTCAGATATGAGTTAAGTTTTACACAATCTGCTAGCGAAAAAGTTAACATATTTCCTATTGTTTCATTACTGACACATAGTTTTCTTCTATGATTACTGATACTCGGTTTGTTTGAAAAGGAAGTTTTCCCCTAATATGAAATATTAAAAAAAAAAAAACAATTTGTTTTCATTGCATTCCAACAAGGCAGATCATAGATACCCCGTTCAACCGCTAAATAAATTATTACTAGACACCCGTAACGACAGCCACCAGGTGGGTTAAGCCCGCGAGCTATACGGTTATCAGTTCAATCAAGGTT
>CAJHNH020003970.1:0-52235 GCA_905116865.2 Candidula unifasciata
CCATTTGATAAGAAATGCCTATAGATCTGTATTTTTGTGAGCTCAGATGTGAACTGCTGTTTCCTCGAAAATGAAACCTCATATCAAACAAAAAGCTTTAGCACAATTTTTCAGGGTGCGTTTAGTATAAGCTTTCACCAAAAAAGTAATCCCTAGTTGAGATCATCAGTCTTGAATAAGAGACTTGTCGTCTGGCCAGGTGAAGTGCAGACGCTACTGGTGCACAGTTGATACTTTTAATGAAAGCGAACGATGAGTTCATCATTTAGGGCACCTCATGGCTATGGAATAAACAAGCAGATGCAAATAGACTGGGACCCGTGGCTCTACAGAATATGGAGTCGCAAGAAAAGTCGGCTGGAATTCTTGATTTGGAGAGTTGAGACAATGACTGTTTAAATAAAATGTAGAATTGTGTAAATGTATATAAATGTATTTGTGCAATGTATCCGAAAAAAATACATCTTGTGAAATAAGCCACATTGTATTTTAGACAACATTGATATAAGACCCGCTATAATTTTTGGGGAACACAGTATTTAGGTTTGTAAGCGGCTTGTGGTTTCTTGTGGTTGACCATGTAAGGCGTGTGCTTGAGAATACTTTTGGCCAGATGTCTGTGTTTGCGTGTGTGTGTATGTGTGTGTGTGTTTGCGTGTGTGTGTGTGTGTGTTAAGAGTATGAATTTTACACACACACACACACTCACCCAATTATATATATATATCATCTTTTTAAAATCTGTATGTATTGTTTGGTAAATGTCTCCTGAATTCCACAAGAGCTGTATTGATTATTAATTTTATCTTGTGGAGCTTTAGTATAACCTACATACTGTTATCTCATCTGAAGTATTACTTACATAAAATTGTTTAACATATACAATGATGTATGTTGTTGTAAAAGCTCTACACAGACATAAAACACTATGTCCTTTACATCAACGAATTCGTACAAATTTATAAAAACAGAAAACATGGCAATTATTTTATTGACAAATATATTTTACCTAACCTTTATGAAATCGTGTCTCGTGGTAATTAAAAAAAATCTCCAACAGTACAACCTTCACTATCTAACTGCTACAACTTCAGCCCTCACTAGCTAGCCCACTACATTTCTAGCACTATAACTTCTATAACTCCAACCCTCAGTATATAACACCTACAACTCCAACCAGTATGTTTAAAAGCTACAACTCTATAACTAACTGCTACAGCTCCAATACTCTATATCTAATTGCTACAACTCCAGCACTCCATATTTAACTGCCTCAGCTTCAACACTCCATATCTAACTGCTACAACTCCAGCACTTCATATTTAACTGCCTCAGCTTCAACACTCCATATCTAACTGCTACAACTCAACACGCTATAACTAACTGCTACAGCTCCAATACTCCATATCTAACTGCTACAACTCCAGTACCCTAAATCTAATTGCTACAGCTCTAACACTCGAAATCTGACTGCTACAACTCCAACACTATATGTCCAATCGCAACAACTCCAACACTTTGTGTCCAATCGCTACAACTCCAACATTTTATGTCTAATCACTACAACTCCAACATTTTATGTCTAATCACAACAACTCCAACATTTTATGTCTAATCACAACAACTCCAACATTTTATGTCTAATCACAACAACTCCAACATTTTATGTCTAATCACAACAACTCCAACATTTTATGTCTAATCACAACAACTCCAACATTTTATGTCTAATCACAACAACTCCAACATTTTATGTCTAATCACTACAACTCCAACATTTTATGTCTAATCACAACTACTCCAACATTTTATGTCAAATCACAACAACTCCACCATTTTATGTCTAATCACAACAAATCCAACATTTTATGTCTAATCACAACAACTCCAACATTTTATGTCTAATCACAACAACTCCAACATTTTATGTCTAATCACTACAACTCCAACATTTTATATCTAATCACTACAACTCCAACATTTTATGTCTAATCACAACAACTCCAACATTTTATGTCTAATCACAACAACTCCAACATTTTATGTCTCATCACTACAAATCCAACATTTTATGTCTAATCACAACAACTCCAACATTTTATGTCTAATCACAACAACTCCAACATTTTATGTCTAATCACAACAACTCCAACATTTTATGTCTAATCACTACAACTTTAATCGTCGGTATCTAAATGCTACGATTCCGAAACTTTATATGTAACAGTTACAACTCAACACGTTATAGCTAATTGTTACAACTCAACCCTTTATAGCTAACTGTTACAACTCAACACTTTATAGCTAATTATTACAATTCAACCCTGTATAGCTAACTGTTACAACTCAACACTTTATACCTGTTACAACTCAACAATTTATAGCTAACTGTTACAACTCAACACTTTATACCTGTTAGTGTTAACTGATACACTACATAGAGATCATAGAAAACAAAATCAGACATGTTGTTACAATCAACAACAATAAAGTCTATAAAGTATTGTTAACAGTTGATTGAAACCAGAATTGTCCCACTTCGGTTCAGGTTTTGACAAAGGATCAACATCATGGCACAAGTGTAATAACCAGTAAGTGCTACATTCTACTTCTGACTCTAGCCTAAGTCCGAGGTATCTCAGCGCGGTGCACGAACTCTGTAGCACCAGCGAGGATCCTGAAATACTTTCCCACTTAGCTACTCTAACATTAAACATGGGCATTTAACTAATACTATCAAACATGTGTATTAAAACAATGTGAAAGCACTCCTTCTGTATCACTTTTCTGTTGTAACATAAAAACTGAATTAAATGTTTGCAGTCATTAAATTGTACTTGTATGCCTTAGGTAATAATTCTAGTCTACTGTTGTAAATAACGTGTTGTAGTGTGTTGTAAATAACGTGTTGTGTGTGTTGTAAATAACGTGTTGTAGTGTGTTGTAAATAACGTGTTGTAGTGTGTTGTAAATAACGTGTTGTAGTGTGTTGTAAATAACGTGTTGTAGTGTGTTGTAAATAACGTGTTGTAGTGTGTTGTAAATAACGTGTTGTAGTGTGTTGTAAAAACGTGTTGTAGTGTGTTGTAAATAACGCCATTTTTGTAGTGTGTTGTAAATAACGTGTTGTAGTGTGTCGTAAATAACGTGTTGTAGTGTGTCGTCATGAATAACGTGTTGTAGTGTGTTGTAAATAACGTGTTGTAGTGTGTCGTAAATAACGTGTTGTAGTGTGTCGTAAATAACGTGTTGTAGTGTGTCATGAATGCGTGCAGCAGTGGCAGGTCTGTCTGGGCTTACATTTAGCTTGAAAAGCTGTTTAAAGGCCAGAAGAAATGAGTTAAATTCCATGAGGCTGGGTTTGCCTCCGGAAAAGGTTGGCAGCACTGGAAAGCTACAACTACATATCTCTAGCCAGTTGCCCCTCCATGAAGAAAATCTTCTCTGGTCTATTGGTAGTCTGGTAGTCTTAGTTTCAGCTTCATCGCAAACTGGTCACCCCATCTGTGCCAACGAAAAACACACAGAATGTTTATCACAGTCCCTTGTGGAAAGATTGCCTCAGCATATCTAGCATACACACGCATTAAAGCATACGGTAGCCATCCAAAGTGCTAACACAAACAGTCAGAGATTAGAAATGCAGTTCATCATTGATGGTAGCAGAAGTCACCAACAAATCAGCAGTTGCACACGCGATCAATTTTAATCACATACGAGCACCACCAGCATTGCGACGACAGGAATCGCAGTCGCGCCATTTTCTGAATCTACAATTCACACCACCACGTTGGTCACAGTCGAAAAAACATTCCAAATGAAATCCGCAGCTCACAGTGTCACGTCATGCATTCAGCTCAGAAGCTGGGCGACGAAACTATATCCAGTCTATAAATGGAGCAAAAGTGCATCGGCCACCGTCCGGCAGAAGCCAAAAATGTGCTTTGGCTCCAAACAGTGTCCCTGCCTAGCGTCCATTTTGACCGGAAGTATCTTTCTGATCTGTACATAGGGGGGGGGTGGGGGAAAAAGGCGGAAGGGGGTTGTTCTCAGTCCTAATGAAAATGAATGACTTCTTCCCAAATAATTCTTAAAGGGAGGGGGACAGGGGGTGGGGGAAGGGGTAATTGTTTCTGCATCTGTGGCTCCAGAAGCGAAACTTCATGATTTCAGAAACACCTGCTCTCGCAGTCCAGTATAGGGAGTACAACATCTACACCTTATCATCATCATCGTCATCATTATCATCATGGGCCCTGCCAATTGGCGTAGGCGCTCATGTGTCTCCACAGATTACGATCCCTGGTTGACTGAAACAGCTTTCTTGATGATATCCCTACATGTCATCGTTTTAGTCTATTCAGCATCATCTCTCTTGGTCTGCCTCTACCCATTTTTTCACTCATCGTTCCAGTTATCACGATGTTCTCCAATGTCTCTCTTCTCCTTAAGTGGCCAAAGAACAGTGTTTGTCTCTTTTCTATTGTTGTATATAGAGATTTACTTTCATTAGCCTCTTTCAAGCAATTGTTGTTAGTTACTTTTCCCTTCCAATGTATTCGTAACATTCGTTTCAGAAACCACATCTATGTTGCTGCCAAATCTTTTTAATTTATTCAGTGACATTCCAAGATTCGCTGCCACACAGCTGGACAGGTTTTATATACCATTTTAGCACCCTCTTTCTGACATTAAATGAGAGCGATTTTTTGAGTAAGATATTTTTCATTTTCTGAAATGCCGCTTTCGCTTGACCTTTTAAGCTTTTAATCTGTCACACATTTTTAATCTGATGATATGACTGTTCCCAGATATTCAAATGTATTGACTTGGTTAAGTCTTTTTCCTTTAACTGAGATATCACAAGGTGGAATTATTTTCTTCTTTGTTATAACAATTACTTCCGTTTTCTTAATATTCAGTGAAAGTCCTTTCTTAGCACTCTCCATCCCGACAATATCCAGCAGTTGTTGTAAATCAGCTGCATTTTCAGCTACACCTTTAGAGCAGTCTTGCTTTCTTTTCAGTAGTGACGATTCCCCTATACCTCATTTTGTTCTCACAACGCGGTCATCTGTTCGCTCTTTCTAATGGTATTAATACCAGAGGACATAAAAAGACTGTAACCTGTGTGTGAAAAGTGATCACAACTAAACTCGACTCTGACGATGATTTTTATACCTGATTTTCTGCTGGGTTTCACAAAACTGACTCCGTGTCTTTAGAAAGTTAAAATGAAAGTACATGAACCCATTTTAAGCCGCGAGGGGTTTCCCGGTACAAGGTGCCAATATAACATACATCATCATGTAGCAGGTCCTTTGCAGAACGTCGCTCTCATCACAGTCTGCCTGAAAGAAACTCGGTCTTTCGCCAGTTCTCCCGCCTCGTGCATTTTCACATTCAAGGAGTCACCTATATCATATGCCCATCTTCGTGTCGGTCGGCCCCTGTCCCTCCTTCCTGGTACCATGCCTTCTGCTATAATTTTTTCCAATCCGTCGTGGCGCTTGATATGACCAAAGTATTTCAGCTTTCGAGAAAGGATGCTGTTTATTAGCCAATCTTTCTTGATGTTCAGATCTTTTAAGATGTCAGTATTTTTCCTCTTCTTTGTCCAAGATATTCTGAGAATCTTACCCATAACATTTCAGCTCAAAAGCCCCTATTCTCTTTCTCAAGGTCTGAGAGATACTTCACGACTCACATCCGTATGTAGCTACAGGGAAGATGCATGCTCTCAAAATTCTAATTTTTATCTTCTTGCTGGTGCTTAACCATAGACTTTTAAGGCTGTTCAATCTTTGCATTGCTATAATATAACACTGGTTGTATTTATATCAGTAGATATTTCATCTACGCTTATTGTCAGAGCAATACCGCCAGCACCAAATGCATCTGTGCCATGTGTTCTTTGATTTCAAAAAGGCCTTCTATAGACTATGGCATACAGCACTCTGGGATATGTAATGGGTATATTTTCACCCTGATTAGCAAGGTTGGGGGAAAAAGGCCCAAGCTAACAATAATACCTAGAGAAGCCAGATACTCGGATTAACCGAGGTTTTCAAGATAGGGGACGACTACGAGTCATCACGTGGAACCCAAGGAGACCTACCACAGGTCGCCACGTGAAACCCAAGAACGACCATGTGTTGCCACGTGGAACGAACACTGGGTTTAAGTTCAGACCCCAGTCTGATTAGTTAGTATGTGTTGACCGTCGGAACAAGAGGACATGAGAGTATTCGTGTGAATGAGAACATGTCACTGAAGACCAGACGACAACATCCATCGAAGCCAAGTCCAGCCAAGCCAAGTTGTGTGAAGCTTGATGCAATAACCAGATCCATCTATGCGGCGATGTGGAACTGAAGGCGCCGAACTCTGGATGATGAATGTGTGACAAGTCAGCGTGTTGGCGTCAGAACAATGTAGCGCCAGTCTGATCAGTTAGTATGTGTTGACCGTCAGAACGAGAGGACGTGAGAGTGTTCGTGAGAATGAGAGTGTGAAACTGATTGTTGCGAGAGTAAGACCAGACGACAACATCCATCGAAGCCAAGTCCAGCCAAGCCAAATTGTGTGAAGCTTGAGGAAATGACCAGATCCATCTATGCGGCGATGTGGAACTGAAGTCGCCAAACTCTGGTCGATGAATGTGTGAGAAGTCAGCGTGTTGGCGTCGGAACAATGTGGTGCGTATAAGCTGTGAATTAGGACACGGACGGGACAATATCTGTAAGTGATGAGATGTCAATAAACGGTATCGTACTTTGAAGTCGGTGTCGGCTTGTCCGAGTTATAGCTTCTTAAGAATGTGTGCTAAGATCATCAACTAGACACATCATCTCCTAGACAACTAGCCCAAGGTCAGAACACGACTTATTACAAGCGACATATTGCAGATACTATGAAAAAGTACAATATGGGTAAATCCCTTATACATAGTATAGAATGGCTTTATGTCAAAGCTAGCAGTACCGTGCGGAGTCAGTGGCTTAGGCGTTGCGAGTCCGACTCGTAATTCCAACGTACCGCGATCAAAAGCCACTGCTGGCTGCGTGGATTTGTGTCATTGTATAGGGCATCACGTGTCTACCCAGCCTAAAATAGGTACCAGGATGGCTGTCCTGGGGAAGTAAAGATGCTTACCACATTACCCACCTAGTGCCGATGGTCTGTAAAAATATGGGAGCTTTTGTCAAATACTCGATACGCCTTAGGCGTGTAAAGGGATCTTTACTTTTGTTTACAGTTGTACCGTCACGCTGAACTGACGAATGCGAAGATGGTTCCGAACAACAGTAGGCGTCCATCAGGGCTGCCTCCTCCTCTCCCCAATATTGTTTAACA
The DNA here is from genome assembly GCA_905116865.2 of Candidula unifasciata. Taxonomy (NCBI): domain Eukaryota; kingdom Metazoa; phylum Mollusca; class Gastropoda; order Stylommatophora; family Geomitridae; genus Candidula; species Candidula unifasciata. Next base: position 7,357 of record CAJHNH020003970.1, read on the forward strand.
TTTTCTTAGAAAGAAATTTGACTGGCGCCCTCTAAAAACATCACGGAACAGTTAATATAGGAGGTCGAAAAAAAAATTCAGCTTTGCAGATGAGATCAGTGGGCTGGCTGGAGAAGAACCCGAGCTAGTCGAACTTGTAAACCTGTTTCAAGAAACATTGACAAAGTATGGCATGGAAATAAACGCGGAAAAACCTAAAGTAGTGGCTAATAAAAGTAGTTGGCATAACTACACCAATGTAAGTCAAATCTGAGTAAGTCAATCATTTCAAATATTTAGGATTCATTTTAAATGACCTAGGATCCAGACCAGAAATCATGTCTATGATTGCCCAAACAATATCAGTCCTTGTCAAACTGAAAATATTATGGAAATCCAAAAACATTTCATTTAAAACTAAGCTTCGACTGTTAGGAGCATTAGCTAAAGAGTTCGCTCTTAAGACAGAACAGTTCAAGAAGCCAGCGGTGCCATCTCCATGACCACCAGCAGCATGACGATGGACGTGATGGCGGTGACACAAGCTTTCATGTGGCTAGAACCACAGGAGTATTCCCCCGCGTGTGTGCTAGGTGATTCTTTGAGCATGATCCGGCGGGTCGAGGCAGGCTGGTTACGCAGACAGTGGCTTGAGTCATTGGAACACTCTCCTGTGTGTATTCACGTTTGTCCCAGGGCCTGCAGGTGTTTTTTGATAATGAAAGAGCGGATAGACTAGCAAGTGCAGAATAATAAAGATGGCCGGCTCATGGATCACGCAGACATTATCAATGCCCTTAGAGAGATAGGACGTTCCAAGGATTTTGGAAACAAGGTGTCCACATTACTGCTAAGAATACGAGAATTGGGAGTAAAGATTGGCACAGCCAAGCATGAGAAGCAAACTAGACGCACACGAAGTCTTGTCAACCAGCATAGGACTGGCGCTATTAACCGCGCGACGCTGATAAATATCTTGAGAGGGAAATCTGATCACCTATGAATGTGTCCGGCGGGCTGTGAAGATAATTCATAACAAATAACTAGCTGTTAGTTTATTTACATATGGCTGTTAAACGTGGACCCTAACAGCCGAACCCGAAAAGAAGATACGATCATTGGAATGCGATCTTTGAGAAAAATTTTTGGCATACCCCAGCATCACAAATGACGATTCATTATCCAGAACCTCTTTTAACTACAGTGAAAAGGCTTTAAATGCATTGGTATGGACTTGTAATAAGATTCTACGGACTCTCAAAAACAATACTAAAGGGCTCAGTAGAGGAGAAGAGGCAGACCGAGACAGCCTGGATACAGAACTTGACTGACTGGACAGGCCTCATGTATGCAACCGTGAAGTCCATCGCTCATTACTCTAAAAGGTGAAGGGATCTGATCAGACAGTCAACAGCAACTGGTGACACACCAAAAAAAAAAAAAACGCAGTATTACGGGATAATGATCATTTACATCCAAACTAATTATTTGTACCCAGTTTAGACAGGGCAGTCATTTTGAAAAGTGGAAAGTATCTTGTCTCTGTGCCCACCGAGTCAGTAGGAAATCTTGCTAGGTGTGTATCACCACAGCCAGAATTCTCAGCGTTTGTGGGCAAATATAAGCCCCTTTGGGCTGGGACTTTATCTGAGTTAGCAAGACGCATAAGCGAAGTCCAAGTGCATTTACACAACAAAAACAAAATAAAAAACTCGCATAAGCGAAGCCAAACATCTGGTTTTATGAATTAAAAAAAAAAGAGTTTGCCTGCGAGAGTATCACTGTCATTGAACTAAACACAGTTTGTACCCGAATACAGCAGCGGCGGTAGCGGAGTGGCTAAATGATTGCTGCGGTGATCTGAAACATATGAGTTCGAAGCAACATTGGGATTTATATTTACAATAGACCTCGGCTCCCAGGTTGAGTCAATCTGAAATGGGTACCAAACAATGTCCTGGACAGTAAACCCTGGTGCGCAATGTTGACTACATAATGCTTCGAGTACTGATTCCTCTTTTTTGTTTCAAATACTGCTAAAGAACAAAATGCATACACATGTCGTAATTGTAACAGACTCTGAAAGTTTGCTGAAAAAGGTGAGGACAATGATGCTTCTAGCAGAGTGGCAAGCTTCACTGGAAAGATCACGGGTAATGAGCATTCTTTGGATCTTTTCTCCTGGGTATGCCGGCTTGGTGGGTAATGAACAGGCAGACAGATTGGCTGGATCTGCACCACTGGGTGGTGAACTGATGTATGACAGGGCAGATGTTGTCAAGGCACCTTAGGAACAAGTAACGGAATCAGTAGAGAAACAAGATTATTATGGCCTGGAGGGAATGAGGCACCTGTGTGTAACTAGAGGGTCTGGCCGGCTCACTTCACTCAGAGGAAAGGCGAGTCGGACCTATAACCAGATTGGGACCGGTACCATCAGTATTGGATCTCTGCGCTAGTTGAAGATGAGGACGGAGCACTCATGGGAATGCTCCGAGTGCTATGATGTCAATTCTTGACTTAACTAACTGACTTAAAAGAAAAATACTATTAGTCTTTCGCCATTGCTCTAATTAGTGGAAGGGAATGCCTTATATCAGAATAAATCACCGACGGTTTGTAAAAGAATGTCAACTCCAGTTTTGCAAGATACCGTCGCTTTAAAAAAAAAAAAAATCAACGTACTAGGGCAGGTCTATTCACATTGGCGGCCCGCAAATCATATCCAGTTGTCTTGTGTTATATGGCTGGGCCTATGGGCCATGAAAATCGACATTTTCAAAATGATGGCCCCTAAATAATCTGAGTACAATAATCCTGTCTTAGGACATCTTCTCCTTAGTGTGTCTACAGCTGCTGGTTGCGGCAGTTGAACGGGAGCTAGGTTGCCTAGTCACGGCTGTGTTTACATACATTGTGTCTACCGTACCAGTGTTTACAAGTTAGTTGCGTATCCATTACAAGACGTTGTGGAACCAACCCCAGCATCTTTTTGGTTGTTGTTGTGGTTTTTCTAGGCACATTTTACATTCAGTAGTTTGCCATTAAAAGAGGATAAAAACTGACATCTTGAAAGATCTGAACATCAAGGAAGATTGGCTAGTAAACAGCACCCTGTCTCGGAAGCTAAAATATTTTCGTCATATCAAGCGCCACGATGGATTGGACATTTTTTTTTAGCAGAAGGCATGGTACCAGGAAGGAGGGCAGGGGCCGACTAACACACAGACTGGCACAGGATATAAGTGACTCCTTGAGTATGAAAGTACATGAGGCGGGAGAGCTGACGAGAGACCGAGTTTCCTTCAGGCAGACCGTAATGAGAGCGACGTTCTTCAAAGGACCTGCTGCATGATGATGATGAGTTTGCCATTATGTATTGAACGATCAACTCTCAATACTACTGTCGGAACCTACTCAAGACAAATCTTCCGCAGCTTGGGTAGGGCCCGGCACCCTGGCATTACGAAGCGAGTTCGCAACGCCAGTCACAGACGCCGAAACCAGTGTCTACTTATTTGAAATGTGAATTCCTTAATGTCAAGTTATCAGGAAACACTGCCCAAGCTAACGTAACTAAAATACTGTGACCGACATTGACGATCAAATAATAATGTCAAGGAGACAAAGAAGAAACAAGAGACGGTGGAGAACATATTTAGACATTTGAAGAGGGAATGAGATAGATGCGGTGCGGTGGGGGAAAAAATAAAGAAGAGTGTAATACATTACTGGCGGAAGCAAGTAAATAAGTGATATTTGAAAGCGTCCTGAATGTTAACTTAGAGACTTCATAAAATTCCATTTGTTATAACTAAGAAATATCATGTTTCTGGTTTAGGTAGTAGCTATACGGTTTAAGTGTGCCTTTCTTTACAATCTCATGCTTTATGATATATTATTGCCTCAGTGACCTAGCTAACATTATGTTTTGAGTTAGAATTTCACAAAGTCCTTCAGCGGGTGTCCTCTATTAAACAGAACTGAATTTAGCTGGTTTCGGCTCTCTCTGTCAAGTCTCGAACATACCCGAGATCGTTAGAAGATTTTATTTTCAAAATGCCGTATTCGGGTATGACTATTTGAAACCATCTTTGATCTTGCTTAAAATGTTGTTGTTTTTTATCGTTATCTTAATATCCATTCTTCTAGTCAAAGGTTTGTTTAAAAAGTTGCATGGGTAAACCATCCAAACGTGTAATTGTGTTAGTTGGTTCCGTTTTGAAAATGAGTAGCCGATTTCTAGGAAGTAAATGTCAAGCTACGATACATTAGCGGCAGCTTGTGGATAATAAAAGCGGACACGCCTGGCTATGTTTAATTCAGTAGTTTCATGTTCACATCTGACCCTTGCTAGACGTTCCACACATTTGCCGATATGTCTGGACGAGATGGTAAGAAAACAATTCTAAGTTAAAATCTGTCAAATTTCCTTTCGTTCTCGTAGTGTCTGTTATTTCTAGTAGTCAAATTGCATGTACGAACAGCCGCATATCAAGCAAACAGACAGATAGACCAAAGACAAGACAGCAGACAGGCAGGCAGACACATATTATTAAGCAGGCAGACATATATCTAGACAGACTGTTTTAACAGCTGCCACTCCATTTGTGGTAACAGCCCTTTTAGGGCTTGTTGTCTTCATTCATCGTCTGGAGCAGGAGGTGGGAGGGTCTTCAGTGGTCAGTTTAATGTCAATACTTTTCTGCCTGCTGGACTTGCTCCGTTTTATTTCGCTGGCTGGGTTTGAGTGTGGATGCTTTCTGAGATGGCCACATTAGTTATAATATTTAATGTCTTATTAGATTTGAATATAGTATAATAAAGGTTGACAAAATTGTATAGTTTATGATTCTTGGGTGGTATATGAATATGTGCACTAGAAAATCGAATATAGTCCAGTTTATATCTTCCAGCTCTTAAAAGATAGAAACTCTCAATTTGAACTGTGAATTTAATTACGTTTTGACTACAAGGATCTGTTCATGGGTCATAACTTATATCATACCCATCTTTACTGTTGCCTTCTTTCTAGCCATGACTCTTCTGGTTATGTTGATTTACTAGTCGTTTTTCTTTAGCTATATAGATATTTATTAGAATGAAACTATATCCACCGCATACCACAAGCCTTTAAGCAATCACTGTAGACACCCTGTCATGTGTATCATTATTTTATCCTTTTGGTAGATTAAGCTTCCACTCTAACCCCTTGTGTGTCTAGGTCTTATAAGAGGGAAAGCATCGTAGCACCAGGGGTTTTCTGGCTGCACCTGTTCGTTGGCATCATGTTTTCGGCGCTTCTGTAACAGAAACTTTGAATACCGCACTTTTCCTCTTAGAAAACGTTCAGTGTAACACTGTTACCTATTATGAATGTCGAGTGAAGGACCTTAGGCTTGTTGCTAGTTTACCTTGTCCCGTTGAAAACTTTAGTCAGAATATCTGACCAAACAGGATGAATGCATTGATCTGATTTAGTTACAATAAAGTGATTTGAATAATGGGAAGACAGAAGTAATGGTGGTGTCAAAGAAACGAATTATTCCTAAATGTGTAATAAAAATCGATGGTGTTGTTTTAGGACAAGTACAGAAATTAAAGTATCTGGGCACATGGATAACATCAGATGGAAGATGCATAACTGAGATAAGAAACAGAATAGACAGTCAAAAACTGCATTTTATAAAATGAAGAATATCTGGTGCAATATATCTTTGTCATTGAGAGTTAGAAAAAGAATTGTTGCTTGCTACATACACCAGTTTTAACATATGGCTGTGAATCCTAGACAATCGGTAGGCAGGCCAAATAATTTCTTGAGGCTTCAGAGATGTGGTTTTACAGAAGAATGCTTAGAATACCTTGGACAGCCAAAAAGAGCAACCAAGAGGTTTTGAAAGAGGCGGGAGCCCGAAGAAAACTTATCACAGACATTTTTCGGCCATGTTATGAGAAGAAAGAAAATAGAACATCTTGTGACCACTGGAAAGATCTGTGGAAGGAGGGATAGAGGAAGACAACGAGAGAAGATTCTTGACAGTTTTGTTGCATGGCATGGAGGTGTGTCAGCACACGAACTGATACATGCTGCAGGAGATCATGGATTATGGAGAGGCATAATAGACCAAGCCAGTCGGCAAGGCACCTGATGATGATGATGATGATGATGATGCTGGTGGTGATGATGATGATGATGATGATGAAAGTGTTTCATTTAAAGATGGAAGTCGAAAAAAGAATACATGTTTCTGTTTTTATTTGTCCTTTCATGACAAAATAATTTGCAGTTTCCTTGTGACTTTTTTACATACGCACTATTTGTCTCTTGGACGGTTTCAAATATTCTTTTTCCTGGCCGGTGGTATTTTTAAGGTTTTTTTCTGTGGTTTTTTTTTTTTTTTTTTTTTTTTCATTTACTGAAACTTATTTTTGATTGTCATATTATATTCTTTTTTATGTATATAAAAGTGAGCTCCTTTATATGATGCCAAATTAATATCATCCATTTAATCACCGCATTTCTACTGTCAGTTTGCAATAAATTTCAGTCCTCTTGCTATCCACTAGAACCATATGTGTACTCTGTATCGTCATTTTCCCCTTCTGTTACCTCTTACATTTTGTTACAGTGTCATCACTCAAACATTACAGTACAAAATAATGTAAAAACTATTCGCTTCCTACAGTATTCCTAATATGCACATGATGTAAGGAAAATAGATTAGTGCGCAGTAAATATTGTTGTGTGACAGAATTGCTTGATGTATTAAAATGTTCGCTAGGCTGCGATCTAATGTAATGCAAGTATGAACGTTCTATTTTGATAATAAATGTTGGTTCTAGTAACGCTTTTCGCCCTAGACAAACCACCGTTGGCCTTTCCATCATAATTGGTGACCTTTCACACGCACTAGTTTATATAACCGAAGAGTCACGCTGTGTTGTCTTCAATGCTGTTACTGGTGATTTACCTTGGTCTGTATTACACGATTTCACCGCTTTTAACGACCCCACAATATCTAGAACTGGCCCTAACCCCCGCCCCCCCCCCCCCACTTCCTCTCCTCTACCCCACAGTTCCAGGCTACGTTTCACCAGAAATTACAGCCAACATCCAATGTCTTGTTGTGCTGTCTTCGATGCTATCACCGGCGATATCCCATGTTCTATACACTGTGTGACCTCTTTTAACAATCCCACAGCATCTAGAACTGGCCCTGACTCTACCCCCCCCCCTCCCCCACAGCTTCAGCTTACGTCCCGCGAGAGAGTACAGCCTACGTTCCATAGTTTTAGAACTCCTTACATTTTGCGGTCGGTCTTAAAACGCCTTGTTGCTGCAGAAAAGCAACACTGCGCTCCTTCTCGCTCGTCAACGCTGAGAGCTAAAGTAAATTCATGCCGTACTTGAAATCCGAGAAGGCTATAATATACGCAGTGTCGCCGGCCGCTCACAACAATGAGTAAAACGACGTGTAGCTGTTCGCCCACACGACACGCAGTACAGAAAGCTCACAGCATCGAAGTAAACAAAACGTGATACCCCTTTAACATAGAGTAGTGCATGTGAAAGGTCACCAAGCATGAATGAAAGGCCAGCCTGTGTTTGTTTAAGCCCAACGATGTTGCAAGTTCCTTAATGTTGTCTTCGTTTTTTTTTTTTTTAAACCAAATTATTAAACTTCACATCCTAGCAGGGAAACAAAAGGGCTCCGCTGCCACACCACAGACTAAGGACAGTGTGAGTTCTTTTATTGTATTTATTGTACAGCTAGGCTAACTTAAAACGGGAAAAACAAGTTGATAAACCTTTTACGCTTTCTGCGTGTGGTCCAAATGATGCTAAGCTCTCATTTGTGTCATAGTCCGTGAGTCATGTGATCACCTTCAAGCCGGCACTTCACTGCTCCTGACATCTCCTGGTACACACTGTAGGCTGCTTACACCTCGGGACTAAGGTAAAAATCCACCGTGTTTTAGGTTCTGGGCGAATCTTCCGCTTCCGGTATGAAGTCGCTAGCAACCATGAACTTTTCAAGGTGAGAATTTTGCGTATTGTGTGGTTTTCATTAAGGCTGTGCCGAATATTCGCTTCAGGGCCTAATAGTGGACCTAATAACTATTTGGTATTCGACCGAATACTTGCAGTCGGGCCGAATTCGAATAGTGGTTATCTTACACCCGTTTCTGCATACACTCCGATATACTTAAATAACTCTCTCATTACCATAATAGTTGCTGTTGCCTAAGTCTGTCGTAGCGGGGGAAAATGCGACCAGGTTGAGTGGTAAAGCAGCTGACAAAGTAGTTTTTGCCTGCTGACTCGACCGAGACATTACAGCAGAGGTTCTCAAACTGGGTGCGTATGCCAGGGGTGCCGCGGTGAAAATCAAGAAAATTCGGCTATAAATTGTGACATTATTAAAGAAGGCATGAAGATACTTAGAAGTTATAATTTAAATTGTCTTTCCTCGTCACTGTCGAAAAGAGTGCCCTACCCCACCCCCCCCCCCTCCCCTTGTTTCACACTCAAAGTGTATCAAACTGCATAAAATACCAACCGCAGCGTGCTTAAAATTGTCTTTGTATTTATCTCGAGGTGCGACCGATCCTCTATCTTTATTCGTGAATGTGCAGCGGATAAGTAAGGCTGTGATTACATTTTGGCTGAAATTTTAAAGTTGAAAATGTGGTCTGTACAATAATAACTGTTAGCCTCGTTAAGTAAGCACATATATTTAAAGACAATGCGTTGTGAGTCCTTGACAATCAGTAGGCAGGCAAAACAATTTCTTGAGGCCTCAGAGATGGGGTTTTACAGAACAGTGATTCATGACTTTGATATCATTATGCTGCACAATTAAATATAGATAGATATGAGTGTACTGGATACGTAAGTTATATAAATCCTACCGGACAGGGAATGCATGGGCAATGTCTGCAGGTGAAGAATGGGGTGAAACATGTGGTTCTTGACCTGGGCCAGTGGAATCATAGTATACTAGAGGTTGGGGTATACAGATAGATAATGGGGGCACAACCTAGAATATAGTAAATGTTTACGCTACGGTTGACTCTCTTGTCACAAAGGAACATTGGCACTGGCTTAAAGTGTTCGAGGAAATCCCTGGTAATAGGCGCCCATTTGTGGGGATTTCAATGCACGGAACAGATCCTGGGTCAGAACTGGGAAAAATAGACAAGGAATTTGAGGCTATGGTGGATGCAGACGTAGTCTGTTTAAACGATGGTAGGCTAACTAGAATGGCTACGAGACCTGGTGATGCCGACACGGCCATTGATTTGGCGTTCGTTATCCAGTCAGCTGTGCTGGAAACAAAATGGAGTGTCCTAGGCGACCATGCGAGCGACCACATGCCATGCTTATTCTTGATTTCTAACGCTAGCAAGGTTTGCGTGGTGAGAACGAGCAAATATTTAAAGCAACAGAGGACCAGTACTCTTCTTGGACGACTTCGACAGAAGGTATGCAGCAAAACTACCACCTTTGCTTTTGTGCAGCCTCCATGGTGGACCCAAGAGCAAGGCAAAGATCATTCCAGACACAGCGGTTTCAACATTATAGTTAGTTAGTCTTTCCTCTTGTGTCGAGTGCGGCACATAGGGCAGAGTTCATGACTCTCCATGCATGGCGGTTCGTTGCAATCTGTTGTAGGTATTGGATGTTTGAGTGGCCCATGAGCCAACCTTCTCTGATGATAGTTCTTCGTAGGGTTTCCCTTGGTCTTCCACGAGATCTTTTCCCCTGTCGTGTCCAAATGAGGGCTTGGTAAGGAAGTCTTGATTTATCCATTCTAAAGGCGTGGCCGACATAGTTCCAGCGGCGTTTTCGTATAAAATTATAACCCTACTGAATACTTTTGGCAAAGTACTAGAGAAGATTATTACTGTTAAACTACAAACGTTTTTGGAAAGAGAAAAGCTACTGCCATAATGTTTGGGTAGTTACCGACCACGGAAAGATACCTGGTCTAATGCAGCTACTTTTGCTTTTGATATTTATTAAGAGTTTCAGAACAGACAGGGGACAGTTGTGGCAGCACTTGATCTTGAAGATGCCTACAGTAGAGTCAGATACGATATTTTACTATCTGCACTCATGCAGAAGAGGGTTTGTCCCTGGCTGGTGAACTGGAAATCAACTCTACTGCATTTACGTATGGCTGCCCTTTGCCTGGGTACACGACCTCAGAACCATGTAATATCGCCCTAGGGCTACCCTAGGGTTCTGCCATTTCACCAGTGCTCTTCAATGTGTATACAACAAAATTGCAGAACTTGAAGCACCAGGTGTTGGAAGGATATTGAAATGTGCTGGTGATGTTCTTGCATATAGGCAAGGGAGTGACAGAGAACGGATAGCCCAAGAGCTGCAGGCAACTGCAGACAAAGAGACTGACTGGCGTGCAGAAATGGGAGCTGTCATCAACCCAGAATTGGCGGTTGTTTTATGTTGCTTTCTAGACAATAGAATTATAAAAACTAAAATGTTCCAAGCCTCACAATTACCAACAGTAACATCAAAAGAGAAAGCAAACTGAGGTACCTGGGTATAACTTCGGATAGAAGCCTGTCCTATGGGAACACGTGGAGGCAGTTGCAGTGAAAGGCCAAAAAAGACTCACAAAAAAATGCTGTTTACAATGTTCCAGAATGTGATCCTGTTGGTAATAGATTACGGACTTGGAATGCTTAGCATATCAAAGAGTCAGATGATAAGACTCGAAGGCACACAGAATGAAGCCTTGCTGGTAATTCTGGGATGTACAAGAGATACCCCGCTGGTATGTATGCGAAATAACTTGCACTGCCTACTATTGCAGATAGGCTCGCAGTTCTGCAGGCAGAATCATATCTCAGAGTAGCTTGGGACAAGAAGCATCTCCTACATGAAGCCCTGGGTAGAGCTAAGGGTCACTGTGAAAAGAGGACAGTTTTGGATGGCGCAAGCTAAAGACACAACTGGACATGTGTGCAGGCTTGATAAATTTGATCGAAGAGAGGAGTGGGTCAAGGTGTACGAACAAGTTTCAGACTTGTGTAGTGTTCTAATCACTTTAGGTCGTGAGTGCAGAGACTGGCCAGCTGGTGCTGCAGAATAAAAAGTTAAACAAATGATTCACAACAATACCCTCCCAACTGATTTGATTGTATATACAGATGGCTCTGTGTTGAGGGGCAGACGAAGTGCATGGGGGTTCATAGCAAAGTCGAATGAACGTCGCTAAGTGCAGCAAAGCCTTGCATATGATATCGCAACGTCTAGTTCGATAATGAAGATGGAGGCAGTCTCTGCTGCCTTCCGCTAGCTTGAGAATCAGCTGTACACACATGCTGTATTTGTAACTGACTCACAGAGCATGCTGGGAAAGGTAAAGACAGGCATGCTTGGTGCAGAGTGGCAAGCATCATTTCAGAGGTCTTGGGTAGTTTGCATCCTTTGGATATTTTCTCCAGGTTATGCCGGTGTGTTGGGAAATGAGTAGGCAGATAGAATGGCCGGTTCTGCACTATTTGTTGGTGAATTGATGTATGACAAGCAAGATATTATGAGGACCCTTTGTGAACGAGGAAACAGTGCGGATGCGCAGATCGATCATTATGGTCTGAGTAGAATGGCGCTGCCAAGAATTACCAGGGAATGTGTCCGACGCTCAACAATCATGGGAAGGATGAGACGGATATACAATCAGACGGCTACTGGTGCCATCGGAATTGGAACTCTTTGCTTGATGCTGAAAATAGGGACGGAGCACTTATGGGAGCGTCCCGAGGGCTGTGATGTCTATTCCTAATTCAACATTATTTCAAAATTCAACTGGACCATGTTCGACACTGAGGAAAAATAAAGCCGTATTTAGTTTCCTTCGGATTGCAGGTGGCACTTTAAGCATTGAGACTCTGTGTTCATCTCTGACGCAATAGACAAGGCAAGTGTTGGAAATGTCCGGCCTGTAGTTATGTCAGTTCTTAAATCATTCATTCCTATTTTTGTACACTTTTCTCTCCTTTAACAAGCTTTTATATACGCCTACTGTCTTCCTCCTCTTCTTCTTCGCTTTCAGCGGCTGTAAACTCCGGCGGAGTGTTCTTGTTGTTCGTCCACCTTGTTCCAGAACCAGAGTTTTGTTCCTGAACCTAAGGGTTGCTGTGCATCAGTTTTAAAAGATCTAGCTTATCTGAATGAAGACTGTTCTTTCTTGGGTCTCTGTCAGATTCCACTTCGGCTTCGAAAGAAGCCCCCGATTTGTCGACTCTTTTGACATGCATTTTTGAGAAAGCACTTGGTCATTTCTTGCTTTCCCCACAATGGAACCCCGGAACCCGCAGCTAAAGCACTTGGTCATTTCTTGCTTTCCCCACAATGGAACCCCGGAACCCGCACCTAAAGCACTTGGTTATTTCTTGCTTTCCCAACAATGGAACCCCGGAACCCGCACCTAAAGCACTTGGTCATTTCATGCTTTCCCAACAATGGAACCCCGGAACCCGCACCTAAAGCACTTGGTCATTTCATGCTTTCCCAACAATGGAACCCCGGAACCCGCACCTAAAGCACTTATTTTAAAGCAAAAGACATGAGCTGACCGCTGATCCAATATGACTTCAGTTCTTCAATTGAGCTACATCGTTCACCTCGAGGAGCTGCTTTCAGGGGACCGAAAAAGATGTAAATCTCATGGGGCAAGACTATGGAGTATACTTTACTCTTTCAATTTCAGTTTTGTTTTGTTTTGATTTTTTAAATCTTGACCTTTCTACTTCAATGATATTACTCCAAGGGAACAATGTGTGAACATATTTGCTATTAATAAGCTCACATAATACATATATGAGTCAAGGTAGCAATAGGGACACACAGATTAAATTACAAAAATATTCTGCGATATTATATTATATTATTTACCTGACCATTATCTGGATTCAGTCACACAACCACCAGGTGGCCAGGAAACCTGCTAGTCACTGTGCTACCCCAACTCACATCACACACACATCACACAACCACCAGGTGGCCAGGAAACCTGCTAATCACTGTGCTACCCCAACTCACATCACACACACATCACACAGCCACCAGGTGGCCAGGAAACCTGCTAGTCACTGTGCTACCCCAACTCACATCACACACACATCACACAGCCACCAGGTGGCCAGGAAACCTGCTAGTCACTGTGCTACCCCAACTCACATCACACACACATCACACAGCCACCAGGTGGCCAGGAAACCTGCTAGTCACTGTGCTACCCCAACTCACATCACACACACATCACACAACCACCAGGTGGCCAGGAAACCTGCTAGTCACTGTGCTACCCCAACTTACACATTAACCTAATCTATTTGCAATATTTTTTTTTTTTCAGTACGTTGTACACTTATTTCTCTCTTGTGTCTGTTTTCTTGAATTCTTTGATTTTCCTGACAAAATATATTTTCAACATTTTAGAACTTATCGATCCTGTTAGTCTTGAACATTGCAATAACAAAAATGTGTCTTCCTTCAAGAAAATTATAGCTAGAATATTTGTAACTACTATACCGATGTTTTTTTTTTTAATTATTAGACACCAAATGTGAAAGGTCAAGCTGTGGGAAAGTCGACAGAAAAAGGTAATAGTAAATTGTATAAAAAATAATGTTTTTAAATAGGTAAAATAATACATTTAAAGATTCCCGTTCCCAAGCAAGCTGTCTCTTTATATACGAGATTTATATATATGTATGTGTGTATATATATATATATATATATATATATATATATATATATATATATATATATATATATATATTCTCATCAAAAGCGTTTATTTTGTACTGATTCTTATCAAGTACCTTATGTGGAGTCCCTTCAGTTGATTCTAGCTCTCTGTGTTAGGTGAGGGTAGGTTTCGCAACTGCTGCCTTCCTTCCTGTCTTGTGCTTCTCTTCGAAACTGAACCTTAAATATTGAGAGAAAATACGCGAAGATAGTCACGATAATATGGCCATCAGGGGCAATTTAAACTTGGAATATTTAGTGTCAAGCGACAACTTTTGTTGAAAGAGAGACAAGAAAGGGACATAAAGAGCACGGATGGTTTGGCCATGAGTTGAGTTGAGTTGAGTCAAGAATGGACATCACAGAACTAGGGGCATTCCCATGCCTGCTCCGTCCTCTTCCCCAGCAGCCAGCGGCGCAAACTGATGGCACCGGTCACAATCTGGTTAAATGTTCGTATTGCCTTTCCTCTGAGTGTAGTCTGCCGACCAGAGTCTGTGGTTACACCCAGGTGCCTTATTCTCTCCAGGCTATTATAATCTTTTTTCTGTACTGATTCCGTTGCTTGTTCCCAAAGGGATATGCTATGGGCAGGACAAGAACACACACATGATCCACGATTCTGGTGATAACTTTTTCGATGATGAATCTTGAGCGCCTACGAGATCTATGTTTTTCATTTTCTTTGTCTGACTTTCATGAGAGCTGTAACAAATTAGGAACTTGTTGCCGGGACTTGGTGCGTTTTGACAGCGTTAACCTCATATTTCTATGGATGAAAGACACTCGATGGGTATTGTGATCCACATTATGTCGACTGCCATTAGTTTCTCAGAAATAACATGCTCTTTTATCAATGTATGCTGCGCCGCTCTTGGAGCTGAGGTACATTTGTAAAATTAGAATGTATTGTGAGCACCTGACTTCCGGACCAGCGGACAAGTGTAGTAAGAGCTGTAATAGTCCAATGTCACTCAAGACTGACAGATGTTTGGCCTTGAAGTCACAATCATACTGCAGGCAGAAGACATCACTGTTCGTTTACCCTATCAAATGCTGTAATATTCTACCATATTCCGTTAAGATAACACATACAATCTTTTGCACTTGTGTGTGCAGCTGACATTCCACGCTAACAATGCTCATTAAAGCCTTGTAATGTTTCTGACTTGACACAGGATCTCACAGTTTAGGGGCTTCAACTTTACCTACAAATAACGACAGAAAGAAAGACCTCACCCCTTCCCCACTTTCTTCGCCCACCTCTCCGTTCCGGAGAACTGGCGGAGTTGGATCACTGCGTATATAAGATGAACAAGGTACACTCACAATAAACATTACTTTATTCACATTTTTTATTGCTGGTATTCTGGAGATCTACAACAAATTACAACATCAAAAATAATGCAATTTGAAAACATGAGACATTTTTGTAACCAGTAGACTCTCTTCAATTACCGTTCAATTGTTTACTTTCCTGACAAGCAATACAGACTCGTCTGACTGTTTACAAAATCTTCCACAGGCACTCCAGTCAAGAAGGACGTGGGAAAGAAGTGACCGACAATTGGTGATCCCATCGTAATACTGGACTTCATGGAGCCTATTGCCCAGTGTTTCATTTAGCGCTGCATCTCATTCGTCAATTGTTTGTTTAATTATTGTTGCTGAACACAAGTATGGGGCGCGTTTTTTTTTTTTTTTTTTTTGAAGTGAGTCCCAGTATAAAATCTAAACAACACCGTCATTTATATAAATATATTATTGCAGCAAAAAGTGAACCACACATTTACATTATTTCTCAAAATAATCACTATTGAGTTCAACACATTTTTGGTATCGTGGCACCAGGTTTCTAGTTCCAGAGTCTTAGAAGAGTACCGCCAGTGTCTTGAACCATTTATTAGTACCTGACTGCAGATCATCATCAGTTCAAACAGCTGGGATGCCAGCAATTTCTTTAGGATATAAATACATCGAAATATCGGGGCCATCTTATGGAGGCTGTGCTACACACACACACACATACACACACACACACACAGTTATAGATATATATACAGCAGATCCTCCATAAGTTTACCATCCAAGGGTCTCTAGCAAACATCCGAAGATGGTTCATACGGAGCTGGATTTATTTTACTGATACTATACTTCCTATAAGATATTGCATTCGAATTCACTATCATTCGAAATAATTTATAATCACAACATCAAATCAAATTATCAATATCACGGTTGTTGATTTTTTTTTTTTTTTTTTTACGGTGTGGGCCTTGGTCTGTGTCTTATTCTGTTTACAAACATAAGTGGAGAAAAACTTGCTTCCTTGGGCATTTTAAATCTTTTTTGGGGACTTAAATTTGCAATGTTAGATGCTTCAAGTCTCTTCTTCTTATGGAGCCTCTGAATTTTCTGTACCTGCGTTCAGTTTTACTAGCTACTTCATGCACTGTTACGCTGGTCGGAATTTCGATCAATATCACTTGATACATTCTTTATGAGTCTGGTTTATTGCAGGATACCAATAAAACAATACAATTCGCGGTAGTACCGTCATGAAACCAGACTCCCCAGACACAAACATTTGTGATTTTAATGGGAAAAAAAGGGGGGGGGGGGTGGGAAGCTTAAAAGTGGTCTCTCTTTTGCTTGGACTACAGCGTGGATTCACCAAGTACTGATGCTGACTCTGTTAGTGCTGGGTAGCCGTGCACAGTGTCCATTACATCAGGAGACAATGGCCAACCATACATACACTGCAGCCTGGCAGTGATAATGTTGAGAACCCAGCACTTGACATCACCAAAATTGTGTTACCACCTTTTCATATTTAGCCGGGTCTCATGAAAAATTTCGTCAACGCAATGGAGACAACAGACGAGGATTTCAAATACCTCATAAGAGAACTTTCAAGGCTGAGTGAAGCTAACATAAGAAAAGGAGCATTTGTTGGCCTGTATATTCGAAAACTTCTTCGTGACAACACAAGGGGGAAAGGCGGCATGGTTAAAGTCAATGGTTGACAGTTTTCTTCGAAGCAACAGACCTGATCATTAAAATGCAATTTTTAAAAAAATTTTATGGTTTCTGGATATTTAAAAACAAAATGATGTATGTGTTTATTTTTTTTTTATTTTTTTTTTATTTTAATTTTATATTAAATTGTTAGGTAACTGAATATGGAACCACCAATTGTTTAACACCTAAGTGGAGAGTCATTTTGTTTACCCTAGGGAACTAAACAAGCGTACCTTAGTTGAGTTGAGTTGAGTCAAGAATTGACATCACAGCACTCGGGGCATTCCCATGCATGCTCCGTCCTTATCTTCAGCAGCCAGCGCACCGTTCGAATACTGATGGTACCGGTCATAATATGGTTAAAAGTCCGTCTTGCCTTTCCTCTGAGTGTAGTGAGCTGGCCAGACCCTCTGGTTACACTCAGGTGCCTCATTCTCTCCAGGTCATAATAATCTTCTTTCTCTACTGATTCTGCTGCTTGTTTCCAAAGGGCCTTGACCACATCTGCCTAGTCATGTATCAATTCACCACCCAGTGGTGCGGATCCAGCCAATCTGTCTGTCTGTTCATTACCCACCACACCGGCATAGCCTAAAGAAAAGATCCAAGTATGCTCACCACCCGTTGACCTTTCCAGTGAAGCTTGCCATGCTGCTCGAAGCATCCCTGTCCTCAGCTTTGTCAGCATGCCTTCAGAGTCTGTTACAATTACGACATGTGTATGCATCTTGTTCTCCAAATCCACTCTCATGATAGACGTTGTGGTGTCATATGCTAGGCTGTCTTGCTAACTGGCTCACCCGCATAGTTTCATTCTGTAGGCGCTCCAGTTTCTCTAGCTGACTCTTCGAGACAGTGAGTAACCCTGATCCAGAATCAATCACTGAGATGATTAAGTGCTGGTAAAGTGTGAACAGCATTCTCTGCTCCATGTCCATCGCTGCCATAATCTTTAATGCGTTTAAGACCTTTGTGAGCCCTTGTCACAACACCTCTATATGTTCCCTGAAAGACAAACTTCTGTCAAAGGTGATTCCCAGGTACCGCAGTCTGCTGTCTCTTTTGATGTCCCTGCCATTTATTTTGAGTCTGGGAACATCAGCTCTAACAATCCTGTTGTCCAAAGAACACCACAGGACGGTTGCCTTTTTTGGGTTGATTACATCACTTTTCTCTGTACACCAGTCAATCGCCTTATCTTCTGTTGCCTGTAACGCTTCAGCTATTTGATTCCGATCTCTCCTCCTCCTATATACAAGAACATCATCTGCAAATGTCAATATTCCGTTAACTCCAAGTGTTTCCAGACAGGCAATCTTGCTCGCAAAAACACTGAATAGTACAGGTGAAACTGCAGATCCCTGTAGTTGTCCTGGAGCTATATTACATGGTTCAAAGGTCCATGAACCCAGGCGGAGAGCTACTCGGCGAGTATACAAAACAGCTGCTATCCATTCACCAACCAAGGACAGAATCCCTTCTCCAAAAGCGCTTTCATCAAGATACTTTATCTGACTCTGTTGTAACCGTCTTCTAAATAGAGTGCCTCTGCTACCGTTTCCTGTCTGTTTTGGAAACCTTCGAAGTTATCAAAGGCAAAAGTTGCTGCATTTGACCATGTGTCCTTCCCCGGCAAGTAACTCCCTAATCCTCGTGGAAGGAGAATACTCTGTTCCAAAATTTCTTGTAGCTTACTCGCCACTATCTTCTCTAGCACTTTACCAAAGATGTTTTTTAGGGTTATGATCCTAAAGCCCCCGAGTGTTGAATGATTCTTGCCAGGCTTAGGAAGTGGAATCAAGTAGCTGTGCATCCACTCTTCTGGGACTGAAGCTTTCCTAATGCTCTGGTTGAAGCAAGCAGTCATCACCAACAGGTCTGCATCAATCATGTCTTTCATGTAGGAATATCTAACCCCACCGGGCCTGGGCCCAGTGTCTTTCGCCCTTTTCAGAACACGTTTTACATCTTCAAGCTGTATGATTGTCGTGAAATGATAGTCATTATACATCGGTTTGTAAGGCTGAGTGCAGTGTCTTACCTGTGGGAAATCTGCACAAAATTCAAACTTGGGACTCGCCCAGAATATATAGAGTCCCTTATATCTATATATATAGGCCTGTATTGGACTACATTATTATGTCTGCCTTTTCTGGTTACTTTAACTAAACTCCATTTTAAATGTATTTCTTTTTTGGGATATATTTAGGGAGTTAATTGAGGTTTCTTGGAAACCGATTTACCCCTTGCCCCAGTATACAAGGAACTTCTTTTGTACCAACGCCTGAAATGTCTAACTGACGCCATTCTCCTTGCCAGCTTCTCAAGCCTCCAATGTGTTAATCTGGCCTGTATACTTTAAATTTTCAAGGCAATCTGAAGATCTCAGTGTT
The DNA here is from genome assembly GCA_905116865.2 of Candidula unifasciata. Classification (NCBI taxonomy): domain Eukaryota; kingdom Metazoa; phylum Mollusca; class Gastropoda; order Stylommatophora; family Geomitridae; genus Candidula; species Candidula unifasciata. The sequence goes on from CAJHNH020003970.1 coordinate 26,539, forward strand.
TTACATATGCTTGGGTAAGTTAATTATAGTTTACGAGTACCTAGAATGTTGTCTGTAAAGTAGTCACTGCTGTAGAGAAATCCATATCGGCTGTGTGATCTCACTTAGTTCTACCATTCTGGATCGCTAGAGTAGCGGATTCGAACGTAGATCCTCCACTGTACAGACTAAATAGCTTATGCACTCAATAAACCACCCATACTGATAAACATTTAATGCCCTTACTATTGTGTACGTTTTAAACTACTTACAGAATCTGTACATACGAGATGGGGACAGAATTGGGTCAGGGCTGTGTTAATCAAAGTATGTGTGTGTGCGTGACCCAGATCAATGAGTGCTGGGGCGGTTGGGAAACTAGTGAATGCAGGTACTGACAGTAAATATTGGTGTTTTGTGTGCAGAGTGAGGGGGATAGGGGGAGATGATATATGTATTAGACCACTTTATCTATCTCCACTGCATATCTGACTTGCCTTCTCTTTGCACTAAACAGACAGATAAATATAGGAGACTTATGTCTTTTGGTCTGGAGAGACAATCTGAGGAATGAAACAGGAGAGCAGGGAGGAGTCAGCAGATGGGAGTTGATGACTATGCTTGCTCTGTCTTTCCTGTCAAGATGTTACCCTCTGATGATGACTAATGTTCCCGTTATTTTCTTTGACAGGATGTATATTTTCTGAAGAGCTGGCAGAAGATCACAGTCTCAACAACATCCACCCACCAATCCAACCACCAGAACCAACTTGTTACCCACCAGCTAACACCTGTGAAGGTTCCTGACATCTCCAAAAATGGGGAGATTGTGCCTCAAACAGCTACCAGTGCCAGAGCTTAATGTGGCTCTAAGACATTGTGTGTCCTACTGGTGATAGAGACTTGATAGATACCGGTACTTGCTGTATAGTGAAGTACTCTTGCTACTTGATCCAGTGGAGCAGAATGTCCCAGAGTCAAAGACAGTCGAATCGCCGGAGCTGAAGGAGGCATCATAGGCAGAAAGGACAGAAGCTAGTCTGATGCTCATTTGCTGTTTGTGTCCTCACAGCTCCATTGGTTCCCATGATGACATATAGTCACCTCCAGGACCGGCTGTCTGCTAGTTTCCTTAGGATCTAGACATTAGTGCTGAAATTCTTTCACTGATAGCTGGAATTCACTTCAATTGTTTTTTGTACAGATATTATACTAATACATGCATTCATTTTCATGGCTGACTTAGGTTTCTCTATGTCACCTTCTTCAGTGTTTAGCAGTTTTGTATGTGTATGTATCTTCATTATATGTGTTAACATGGTTATGATAATGAACTATCATAACCTGGGGGCTTTCTTTAGTAAGTATCTTGGGGGTGTCCAGCCAAGTGTGCCTAGAAATATTTGTATTTATATACTGATATATTTTGTAGTGCCAATACTTGAGTTGCCCTACTCCAGAGATAAGTTGATCGTATATTGGCCACGGGGAATCCCTTAGACCAATACGAGCCAAACGACTCAACAAAATTATCTCTGAGTGCTGCTGGTTCTGAAGGAGAAATCCTTACATTAGGCACGCGACAGGAGTGATATGTGACAATGATGTCTTTAAAAAGTTTGCTCTTTAAGATGGCTGTCAGATCTTCTCTAACTCTATCTCTGTTATCTCCATCGTGGTGGTCTGTCTGTGAAATAAACCTCTTCAGGAAAGCCTCCCCCTTCTCTTTGTCTGTAGTTAATAGCATACGATCATCTCTATGAATTGCTCCTACTACGCTGGTTCGATATTTTGTGAGCATCTGCCTAAGTAGTCTCAAAAACTTTCCCAATATCTTATCGCTCTAAATCTCATCAATAAAATGCGCCCATTTTGCTTTTTTTGGCCTCTGCCGCACAGCGCTTAAAAAACTCTATCTTATCTTTCTTATCTCTTTCTGCGCACTCCAACTCCACCTTTGAGCTTAAGGCTATCCGTCGTACTTTATTTAACTGCCATACCTGTTTAACCTCTGATGTCCACCATGGAGGCTGCACAACAGTAGATCTGCCGGTTCTCTTACATGCCCTCTGTCGGAGGAGTCCAAGAAGGGTGTTAGTCTGCTCATACTTGAATTCTTGACTTTCCTGGATTTGGAAATCAATACCGAACAAGGCAGATGGTCACTTCCTTGACCGCCCAGGACAGTCCATTTGGTGTCCAGTACTTCTGACTGGGTAACCAGAGCCAGCTCAATAACCATGTCTGCATCTAGTTGGCGTCCCATCATGCAAACAGACAAGGTCTGAATCAACCGTGGCGTCAGCAAGTGCAACTCCCTGTCGGTTTTCACCAGTACTGTCCCATTCATTGTTCCGTGCATTAAAATCCCCACAAATGAGGAACCTGTTGCCAGGAATCCCCTTCAGGTCTTTCAGCCAGTCCCACTGTTGTTTTGTAACTAAAGAGCTCACGGCAGCATACACATTATTTATGCTCTAATATAGGCCACTAGTCTCTGTATTCCCTGCACCTCTCTAGCATCATTGTTCCATGGACTCAGGTCAAGCACCACATGTTTCAAGCCCTCCTTCACCAGCAGACATTGCCCATGTCTCCCATGATGCCCAGCAGGGTTTATGTAGCTGACATACCCAGGGCAATGATATTTATCTGCATTCAGCTCCTGAAGACAGATTACATCAAAGTCGTAAATTAACCTCTCTAGTGTGGGCCCTCTCTCTCTGGCACTACGACAGTTCCAAAAACGCACTTTCACTTGATTGAACCCCAGCCGTTCTGTTTTCCGCCTAAATCTCCTGGCTCCTGGTTTTCTATTTCTCTGCTTTCTTTTCTCACCTTTTCCTCGTTTTCTCCTCTTCACCCTCTCTTTGCTGCTTGCTGAAGAAGACGTCAAGCGCAGAGCACGTGCTCCGTAGCTCCGGTGACAAGCATACATTATATGTATTACTGCAATGTAAATTCTTGATTTACCCACATACACACACACATACACACACACACACACACACACACACACACAAAGGTAGAGCCAGTCTGTGAATTTCATTATGATATTAGATAATTAAATTCTAAAAATATGTTTAGCTAGTGTACCATTACAAGAAAATTGTATCACAGAATGATAGAGACGGGCACTACATACAGTTTATAAATTGACGAACATCGTATGAACGGGCACTAGATAAAGTTAATAAATTGACGAACATCGTATGAACGGGCACTAGATAAAGTTTATAAATTGACGAACATCGTATGAACGGGCACTACATAAAGTTTATAAATTGACGAACATCGTATAAAATACCACATGACATCTGTGGTTAGAAAACGAATTCCCGCAATATATATATATAGCAAAAGTTAAGTATATGGCTGTGAGTTCTGAAAAATAGTATACAATTTAAATAATTTAAATACCTCACAGATGTAGCTTTATAGAATGATACTAAACATCGCTCGACATCCAAGAAGTTCGACTCGGGTAATCTGAAGGAGGTAGGAGCCTCATTTCACAAACATATGATGAAGACACCATTTTTGGGGGCCATGGTACTGGGACAGGGAAAATGGAACATGCTGTGACCACTGCAAAGATTTGTAGAAAAATAGCGAAAGACAGTGCGAGAAGATTGTTGACAGCCTTTTGTTGTGACCTGCAGGGGTGTCAACAACTGAGATGTTGAATGCTCGTGGAGATTGCGGGTTTTGTGGAGGCATGATCGCCCATGCCAGACGGCCAGACTTGTGAGGATAATGATGATGATGCTGATGATAATGATACTTTCTTTTTCTCGCCTCCTTCCAGTAAACAGAGCCCTTGTTGGTCTACAACTGCCACCCACACACACACTCACACACACACACGCACACACAAACATACACACACACTCACCCACACACAAACTCACTCACACACACGCAAACACACACAAACACTCACCCACTCAGACACACACTCACTAATACACACACAAAAACACACACACATCCACACACACACTCACTAACACACACACAAACATACACACACACCCACATACACACTCACTCACACACACACACACTCATTCACTCACCCACAAGCACACTCACTCACACACACACACACGCACACACACACTACACACTCACACACACAGAAAACACCGCACAAAACACACACACACACACACACACATATATATATATATATATATATATATATATATATATATATATATATATATATATATATATATATATATATATATATATATATACGCTGTGCAACATGGGCTGTTGTTAAGGAAATAGAGAAGTTAGTTGGACGCCTGTTCTATAGAATTCTATAGTAGAATTCTATAGTAAGGGTTTTTGCCGTCGAAGTGGGGGCAAGAGGTCTCGTTTCCACTTTGCTCTACAATGTGATTAAAGAACAAGGCTTGCGCGGTAATGAACGCAAACGGACACTTAAACAGCTGGGCGAGGTTGCTGAGAGGGCCTCGAGCTGGCTCTGGACACAAGCGAAACAACGTAGGGGACGGGCCTCGGTGAGCTGGTCCGGGTGTCTAGCGGAAAAGAATTTCTCATCCCCTAAAGTCCAGTGTGTCCGAATTGTCTGCCAGTGTCCCTCTGCCACCTGCTAACAAAGTCCAACATGTGTCTGGTATACCAATCGTAAGCTTGTCGCCCGGTAGTCCAGATATGCAGACTGCTCTAATTATGCTACCGAGACGACTTCTTATCTCACAGTACCTTCTGCAAAATCACCAATTCGTCTTGTCCCTGTCCAAATAACATCCGGTAATTCGTACATCAAGGGAAACCAACCTTGAGCTTCATGAACTCAGGTGGGCCCACTCTCTGAGAATTTCTTCGAGCTCGTGGGCCGAAACATTTGTCGACGAGAGGTTACTTCTACTGATGATTGGTAGACCCCCGCTGTACATGCTCCCCTGTGGAGTTTCTTCTTATTACCCTAAAACTATCAAACTGACCGTCGGTGTGTAAAAGACGTCATTCATAGTTTATGCTTCCTGTCGCCTTGATAAATAAGACTTTGATTAACAGTCACTCGTTTAACCGTCAGTTTATATTATTCGTCATCGTCTACCCAAAAACAAAAAAAATGAACGAGTATCAAAAACAAACAGACATCTTCACATTCTTCACGGATTCTTTCATTAATAAAGCAGGTAGTGACCGTTTTCAAGGTTTATAGAACTACAGTACCTTTCTGTACATGACTACTGTTATATTGAAGTTTATTTTGAAACCTTTGTAAACTTAAATACAATGTGCACGTATTTTTCAATTTTAAAGAAGTGTTTTTCACTTTTATCCGTCTATTCGGTTATCCGTCATAGCCCTGGCCCGGAAGGTGATGGTTAATCGAAGTTTCGCTATATATATATATATATATATATATATATATATATTATATATATATATATAATATATATATATATATATATATATGCAAATATATTCTCTTCTTTCTACAGTTCACCAGCAGTAAACTAACATTTCTGGTTGCCCGTACAATCAATAGTCAGAATGTTAGTGTATCTTTATGTAAATGAAGCTCCACCCTGGCTTTTGCCAGGGGCCGAAATATATGGCCAATTGTCTGAAAGCGGTTTCTGGGACCTCTCCACGGCGATCCTCATCCGCATGATGACACTTTGTGTCATTGGGTGTTTATCGCTTGTGTGATGTCCTAGTAGAAAGTCAGTCAGTCAGTGTATCTTGTGTTAGTAGAATGTGACGGTTAGGATGGGAGGAGAAATGTTTGAAGTAGTTTACGGTGTTCGTGCATTGCGCTGAGAACCTTCAGACTCAGGCTTGAGTTAGAAGTAGAACTAAGCACTTATGGGTTACATCCGTTCGCCATGATGTTGGTCCTCTTAATAAACACAAACATGTTTTTTCTAAATAGTGGTTTCAGATGCAACGTAGAAGTGCTCACAATTGCTGTACAATATATAACTGTCGCTGACTTGAACTTCACCTTGAAATAAAATAATTGCCTAAGGTCACATATTATATGTTTATTGCCAAGTTAACGACCACCCAAAGCAGGTGAAGGTCGGATCTCTGGGAAAGAGACATTCACAGTACATGACAAATGACATGACATTTGATAGGGAAACGAAACCTTGACGCTTGCCCGGTGTGTTTATGACTAGATGATATACTGCCTCTGATGTTTGATATCTACGATATCGAGAATAATATTATTTAATTTTTTCTAAACCATAGTGCTGTCCGATATTGTGACTAATACGATACTTATAACAAAAAGGATGGGCGACATAATCTAGTATGGTGCATAGTATATACCAAACTTACTGATAAATAAAATCAACAATGTAACTAGTAGACAGTCACCAACAAAATCAAAAGACAAATTGCTGTATCACGTTAAACTATAAATCTCGAAAGCTGTGATAACGGAGTTACAAGCAAGCCCCATTGCCTTCTAATCGCTCAAGTTTGTGTGCGAATCCTCTGTATGCACCCACTTTCATTTTGACATTGACATAAGTTTCCTGGTGAACGCAGACTACAACGACACTTAGAGATGACTGATCTGATCTGACACTGACCACGTCACCCACTGAAGAAGTAGAGATGACTGATCAGACACTGACCACTGAAGAAGTAGAGATGACTGATCTGACACTGACCACTGGAGAAGTAGAGATGACTGATCTGACACTGACCACGTCACACACTGGAGAAGTAGAGATGACTGATCTGACACTGACCACGTCAGCCACTGGAGACGTAGAGATGACTGATCTGACACTGACCATGTCAGCCACTGGAGAAGTAGAGATGACTGATCTTACACTGACCACGTCACCCACTGGAGAAGTAGAGATGACTGATCTGACACTGACCACGTCAGCCACTGGAGACGTAGAGATGACTGATCTGACACTGACCATGTCAGCCACTGGAGAAGTAGAGATGACTGATCTGACACTGACCATGTCAGCCACTGGAGAAGTAGAGATGACTGATCTGACACTGACCACGTCACCCACTGGAGAAGTAGAGATGACTGATCTGACACTGACCACGTCACCCACTGAAGAAGTAGAGATGACTGATCTGACACTGACCATGTCAGCCACTGAAGAAGTAGAGATGACTGATCTGACACTGACCACGTCACCCACTGGAGAAGTAGAGATGACTGATCTGACACTGACCACGTCACCCACTGGAGAAGTAGAGATGACTGATCTGACACTGACCACGTCACCCACTGGAGAAGTAGAGATGACTGATCTGACACTGACCACGTCAGCCACTGGAGAAGTAGAGATGACTGATCTGACACTGACCACGTCACCCACTGGAGAAGTAGAGATGACTGATCTGACACTGACCACGTCAACCACTGAAGAAGTAGAGATGACTGATCAGACACTGACCACTGAAGAAGTAGAGATGACTGATCTGACACTGACCACTGGAGAAGTAGAGATGACTGATCTGACACTGACCACTGGAGAAGTAGAGATGACTGATCTGACACTGACCACGTCAGCCACTGAGTTCCAGTTCGTGGGTCAAAAATAAGGTCTAGCCCTATATACCTAAAGGAGAGATGGGACAGGGTATTTTACCAAAAACACCTCTACATTGGTGATTTTAAACTACCTTCCAAAACTAATACTGACAAAAATTCTCAAACTGAGCCATCTTACCTTCAATCTGTAGTCCCGGTGACTGATTTGGTCTGGCGAGATCCTAAAACTTTGAGACTCCCTGACACAAACTTGTAACAGACCGTCTCCCAACACTTGACACAATATACTAACATGCCTTTTGTGTGTAATTTCAGTGAAACATATAATTTCAAATCAAGATATTTATTAATTACATAATACATATTGTCTGCTGTATCACTGGCGGTGAGTTTTCTACCAGATCAGTGTGAGATGTATGAAGCCAAACATGTAAAAAGCATGCCGACCACATGACAACCAAGCCACACAAAAAAAACATCTGACAGCAAAAACAGTTATGGCTGTGATGAAATTTAAACAGCGGCTGCTTGTGATGCTACACCAGACATTAGACCTCTCCAGAATTCAGTATGCGCTTGGCAAATGACACTTAGCACCACGCAGATACAAAGGTTGCAATCAATTGAAGATGAAGCAATGCGGTTTGTTCTCGGATGACTAAATGATACCTCCTGCCAATCCATCCAACACCTCCTGGACTTTCCTAACAACTTTATACAGTTTGAAGGTGGTATGACCACCCCAGGATTCGTACTGTCCTTAAACCACTGGCGGCTTGTAACTAAAATTAGTGGGAACGCAGCTTCAGTAAAGGTTTAGTGTTTACAATTTTAAAAAAAAAGAATGCAAATATGTGAAAAACTTGATAAAATCCTACTCAAAACAAACTGTTAAATTATTAATAACTTAATTTTTACAGTTCAAGTTTTATCTGTTCGTCTAAAAAAACTAACTCCCTTCTTCTTGTTTCACTTTCCCTAAAAGTTCTGCCGGCCCTCTGTTTGCATAAGTATTCCCTCTGTCTTGTGTGCAGATTTTGTTTTCAGTAGGTGTGTTAGACAATGAACTGACTGGCTCTGCATCACCTTTACAGTCCCACTTTGTGTATTTACATTATTCGTTTCTCAATTAGCGCGTGAAGGGCCAAAAGTAAGACGGGCTAGCATGCCCAGTTTGTGACCTTTTGAAGAAACAAACAAGTTATCTTGTTCGTTCAATTGATGGTAAATTGATGGCTGGTAAAGGGCATTTGGGAGTCAGTGAAAGGTGCGGAAGAACAAAGAAATCATCACGGTCTGAAGCTAGTGGTGCAACATGGAGTGACCCGACTATCCACACTCTGACAGAGGCAAGGTGAACAATCAGACTGCTACCGACACAATCAGAATCGGAACTTTGGACTCGCTGCTGAAGATGCGGACAGCCCACTGAGGGGAATGTGTCGAGTGTTGTGATTTGTGTATGAAACCAGAAGGCTTGATATTAGAGCATGCTTTTGATATTGTTATTCTACTGCTTAGCTGAAGCACCAGTCTCAGTCATTGATCTGCCACGTGACGCTAAGTGATTGTTCTGCTAAAGTTCGGTGTCACGTGATCCACACTAACATACTGTTATCGTGACACACATATGAGAATAACTGTGAAACCCGAGAGAAGCAGTCACAGATAAGGCTTGAGGCACAAGTAAGAACAATGAGCAATGAGAAGAGGCATGGAAACTTGTACAGTGAAGAAAGACACCAGCATCTGTGCACGTGACGAGCACGTTTTTTATGGAACTGGCAGTTGGTTTCTCTTGTAAGCCTTCATCGTGAGTCAACATCTGCGGAAAGTTTTGTCCATTCTCACAATTATAGACTGTGGTCTTGTTCCAGATCTGTTGCGTGCTCATTTGTTTCACATGTCTGACTTTTTTTTTTTAACAGATGATTGGCTCCTCGCTTCTCATGCAAAATGGGGCCCGTAACTCACTTGGAAAACTGAATTTCTTTCAATAAAAAAAAATGTATAGCGATTCAAAGCTGAGTATGCATGCTCCTTTAGATTTGGCTGTTTAATGCTCCACAGTCCCATTGTGTGTGTCTATAGCATTCATTTTTGCCTTAGTGCTTATGACAACGATAACTTTGTCGTTGTCTTTTGCTAACAGCCAATTACTACTTTTGCATCCGCTATCTTGTAACATTACCATTCATAGACGTCTGACGTCTTTATAGTACATAGTTTCCACATTCCGATGCTGCAGTTTTATTCACTGGTTGCTGTGCTCAATAACTACAGGTGTACAACTAATTTCTGTCGAATTTCCGGCACTGTCAGTATTTAATCTCTCTTCACATTGGGAATAGTCAGGTTTGAATCAGGGGTGTCAAAGTTTGGAAGCTTCGGCACTATGAGCGCCCCCCACCTCAGCCAGCACCGCCCCCCCCCTCCAACCAAACACACATGTGTCAATAATTTAGCTTGCTGGATACACGTGCACTCGTTTTCATGACATTAACTTAAGGTTTTCCTTTAGTTCTTACTTAATTCATGTTTATGTAAGGCTTGATGATGAATTATAATGGTTTTAAGGGACTTTTGGAATTTCTTGAGGTATAGATTTGTTTCAACTTCCATGTTCAACCCTTGTTCCTGAAATTATGAACCTGCAAGTCCTTGTAAATGCCACTAACTCTGACAGTGTATACGAAATTAGATTTTTTTTTCCAGTTCTATATTTGCCTTTCTTACGTTTGTTAAATCATCTAGTCTGATGTGTGAGTTCTTTAGTTAGTGAGAGCATTACTCCTTGTGTGCATTAGTTTAGCATCTTGAGTGCTTTCAATATCAATATGGGTCCTGTCATTTCGACTTTCTTTGCTCCTTGGCAGAATGATTAATTTTAATGAGAAATATATTCATACTGTTTATAATTATGTGTTTTCTTTCATCACCCAGAGCGTCTTCAGTTTATTGACAGTTGCCCCGAAGCATATCTGGTGATGGTCTTCAATATTGTACGTTGATCATTATAATCTGGAAATGCCAATTCTAGATCAGATAATCACAACTACCTTGTATGTTGAATATCTCTTTCATCTCCGTTTTTTTTTTCCTTTGTCTGTACGCAAAGAATGTATTTAATGTTTCTAGCTTTATACCATATTTCTTTTTCGTTTTTGTTTTACAACCGTATTAAATTACAAATTCTGATGTCTAAATTATAATACCAGATATATCTAAATAAGGATACCAGGTTTGTCTAGATGATGAAATGAGATATGTCTAAATAATGATACCATGTATGTCTAAATAATGATACCAGGTGTGCTTCTAATAGCAGTACAACAAGCAGTTGATTGAATAAAGAATCTGTATGAGAAAACAAGTTAGAGCAAGGGACACTAACTATATATATATTGATTAACCTCGCTGCTGTTGCTGTCAGCAGACAGTTACATCCTGGATGCTCGTGTTGGAAACGTGATCTGTGCCGTGCCAGTGACGGCACGGTGCAGCAACAACAGTGTGGACACTGCGGCTAAGTGAAGATAGAAAGTGTAGCAACTGAGAGCGCATGTTCGCAGTCGGACTCTGTGGAAACTGATAACTCAGACAGTCGAGGATTGTGTTTCACGTGGGAACCTTATTTACGTGGTAACATGTAACATAGAAAGGGCAGAAATATGACACCGTGTCCTTCATAACCCTGACATACTTGCAGTTATGGCAGCATCTCTTTCACGTTACAGACAAGAGTGATTCATTCATGTATAAACAAGGGAGCAAAATGATTTATGTGTAAATAGACGAAGGCATGGGTGGGAGAACACGACCATTTCAAGTGCGAAACGGGAGAAACCTTCATTTATTCCGGGAAAGAGAAGGATAGACAAGCGGAACTGGTCTCCTACTATCCCAAATCTTGTCAGCTCTACTTAAAACCCGGTCAAGCATTGCATTCTTACTGTTAGACTCTAAGCAAAAAAAAAAAATAGAAACATCTCTATTAAACAACCCTACACACCAATATCTTCATATGGAGAAGAAAAACGTTTAGAATTTTTTAACAATTTACAAAACCAATTAGAAAAAAAAGAGAGATATGACGATAATTATGAGAGACTTAAACGCCAAAATAAGTGTACAGGGACGGGAAAGGGATGAAAAGGTGCTAGGTCCATACAGCACAGGAGAGAGCAATGAGAGTGGCGAGAAATGAATGGTTTGGTCATGGAGTAAGAATACAGCCAGAACAACAACCAACGCAGGCGCTCCACATGAAAGGTTCTGAAGTGACAGCAAGAGGCCGCCCTAGAAGAATATGGACTGATGACATTAAAGAGCTTCTACATTAACACGAAATGACAGTAGCCATTGCTGCCCATCAAGCAATGGATCGCAAATCGTTCCTCCCAAGGCGCTTAGAAGTGGAATCTCACGATAATGATGATGATGATTGCCTGGTCCTGAAATATTTAAGTCCGGTTCTGTCGCCATCTGTTCAATTTGAACAGTTAAATAATAATGACATTCAACTAAGAGAAATATCTGTTGGTCAGCTTTAATTTAACAAAACAGCACTACGCTATTCACTTAGTACATGTCTAAAAAAAAAAATAAACTGAAGATAATTAATAAATGATAATAGATGCAATAGAAAATTATTGCAATATTCCAAACGTTATCATCGGCGACAAATGACAGCAACACTGGTTACACAGAACTATGGCAAATCAACAGATTAATGGAGGGGGGGGCGTGGAAACATACAGTTTTAAGGAAGGGAAAACAAAAGAAGTCAACAGTCAACCTTTTCCAGATTGATGATGTCATGCATTAAATCCTATTGTCTTATATTTTAACGTCGTTAGGTTTTGTTGATGACGCATTTTAAAACAAACTACAATTTGCAATTTCAGAATAAAATCTGCAGTTTCATCTTCTTGTTTTCCCTTTTTCATACGTCATCAGTCATCAACATTATAATATTTAAAAAAGCTGCACTCATTTAGACCTTGTTGGCTTCACTATTTTATTTTCCATTTAACAACAACAACAGCAGTAATATATATATAGACTGACATTGTTTTATCTGATTTCGTAATAAATTATCATAGATAGACAACGATATAAGTGGAAGGAAACATCAAGAGATAAACAAATAGCAGTCTGGGCAAGAACACAGCCAAGACCACACAGAGGGTGTTGAAGATCAATTGCAGCCAACTTTCATTTTAAAGATGGCACATCATTAATAGATTTGATCCTAGACAATATCCAATGACTTGGCAGATTTTTGAATTCGATCGTAATATTTTATGCCTACGTGGTCGACATCCTACGCGTATGCATGTTTTCTTAAAACAAAATAGTTTTGGCGTCCCATCATGCAAACAGACAAGGTCTGAATCAACCGTGGAGTCAGCAAGGGCAACTCCCTGTCGGTTTTCACCAGTACTGTCCCATTCATTGTTCCATGCATTAAAATCCCCACAAATGAGGAACCTGTTACCAGGAATCCCCTTCAGGTCTTTCAGCCAGTCCCACTGTTTTTTTGTAACTAAAGAGCTCACGGCAGCCAACACATTATTTATGCTCTAATATAGGCCACTGGTCTCTGCATTCCCTGCACCTCTCTAGCATCATTGTTCCAAAGACTCAGATCAAGCACCACATGTTTCAAGCCCTCCTTCACCAGCAGACATTGCCCATGTCTCCCATGATGCCCAGCAGGGTTTATGTAGCTGACATATCCAGGGCAATGATATTTATCTGCATTCAGCTCCTGAAGCATGATTACATCAAAGTTGTAAATTAGCCTCTCTAGTGTGGGCCCTCTCTGTCTGGCACTACGACAATAGGCACCGATCCTATCTTCCAAATCCTCTGACTGATGTAACCAAATTTCCCTGCCGACACTGCCCGAGAACATTCTTACCTACTCATAAACCACAGATCTGCTGGGTGAACCAAGGCACTAGTCAGCATCAGCTGTGAGGGACGAACACCAACAAGGCTAAAAACAAACATATCAAGAGTCATTTTGTTTTCAGTAACGATCTATATTTAATGCAAGAATAAGTTACGAAGGATATGAGTTCTCCTAGTAATCAGTTATAAGAGGCAGTAGAGTGTCTGCAAGGTGCCCTAATTGACTCCCCGTTCTAATTAATCTGTTGGTTTTTAAATATTACAAAATACACTCGGTACCGTCTCTACAATGGTTGGCTACAGTTCGCAGCTCTTCTGTCTTTAAGCATTTTGCGTCACAAAGCCTCAGTCTCTTCTTTGAATTAATCAGTACATGATATTTACTTTATTCCAATCGTGGTATTTTTATCATGCGACAGTATGCAGTAGTTCACACAGCCAACTCATGATAATGACAGGATTTTTCTTACAAGCTAACGTGAGTAGTCTAGAACGCTGCATGCATGCTATACGTGGACACACTGTCGTGTTTCCGTATAAATTAGGGGCGTCAGGCTGAGCCGTTACAGAAAATCTTTGGCGCCTCAAGTATTCACGGTGCTTGGTGGAACATTTCTCAGATACTGTCAGGATGTTTGGACGTGAAGGTAACCTGCTGAGTCTAGTGTGTTTTCAGCACATGTTAATTACCATGCAGATCTCATATACGTATTTCTTGTATGCCTTTGGTTCGTTCTATAAGTCATTAAGTTAGAGAAACTGATACTGTTCACAAATTAACTTGAAAAACTACTTGGCGGTTTAACGAAAAGGGTTAGCAGACTTAAATATATTTTAGAATAAAAACTGTCTATATTCTAGAATCGATCAGCTAAAGAAACAATGATGTAAAATCATATAAAACTGATATGATAATAATCAATGATAGAAAAGAAACACCAAACTATGTGCTTGACTTGTCTTTTCTAAAACAAATGTGTATCCAATAGTTTCCAGAACTGAGCATTGTCTGGAATGGAAACGTAAGGTGGGAGGAGTCCAACTATTGCACATCAAATGTCGTGACCAAAAATGTGTCAAGCCAGCTCAAACACTTCACACCGTCAAGCTATGGAAACTTCATCTAGTTTCAACTTTGAGAGAACATGGACAATATAAGAATATTGTTTCAGTATCTTGGATGCAACTGCATCACATATAAGCAACACACAACACACACACACACACACACACACACAAAGACAGCGTATATTTTCATATTCTGCATGTTTCAAACTATGGCTGCATGGCTAATATATGTATATGTGTAAAGACACATGGGCTTATATAAAGATACAAAGATTGGGATGTGTAAGATAATAACAGGCAGTCTTGTTACTTTGGAGATTACCAAGACCATCTTCTTCCACGCTAAAGGAAAACTATCGAAACGTGTTACCTTTGAAATGAAATCATTATGTGACAATTTAAACAGGTAAACCAAAAAAAACATTAATAGAAGATAACATAAAGGCAGGAACATCAGGTTTTTTTTTTTTTTTTTTTTTTTTTTTTAAATATAGATGTAACATCAGGCAGAACAATGAAATATTTCTAGAAAAACAAGGCTGTCAGTCAGTACATACAGACACAGAGAGACGTACATGCAGTCACAGAAAGACGTACATACAGTCACAGAGAGACGTACATACAGTCACAGAGAGACGTACATACAGTCACAGAGAGACGTACATGCAGTCACAGAGAGACGTACATGCAGTCACATAGAGACGTACATACATTCACAGAGAGACGTACATACAGTCACAGAGAGACGTACATGCAGTCACAGAGAGACGTACATGCAGTCACAGAGAGACGTACATGCAGTCACAGAGAGACGTACATACAGTCACAGAGAGACGTACATACAGTCACAGAGAGACGTACATGCAGTCACAGAGAGAAGTACATGCAGTCACATAGAGACGTACATGCAGTCACAGAAAGACGTACATGCAGTCACAGAGAGACGTACATGCAGTCACAGAGAGACGTACATGCAGTCACAGAAAGACGTACATGCAGTCACAGAGAGACGTACATACAGTCACAGAGAGACGTACATGCAGTCACAGAGAGACGTACACTCAGACTGCAACAGTGATCATTAGAATTGAAACTTTACGCTTGCTGCTGAAGATGAGGATTTACCATTGAGAGGATTTCTTCAATTTCTTTGACGTTGATTCTTAACTCGCAACTTAAAATAGTAAATAAATAGAATGATCGTCTGTGTCAAAAGTCATGACATTCTGAAACATGAACACACATGTTATAAGAGATAGGGTGACGACATTAGGAAAACATATCATTTATTATTAAAATGCAATTTACAGGCCAGCATCTTACAAGAAGTGCCACAACCCGTGAGAAAAATCCATTCAGTTATATGTATGTAATCACAGTCCGGTCATTATAGCGAGAGTGTTCTTACTCTATGTCATTACCATAGTCTGTTGTTATTAGCCAGAATGATAAATTCAGACATTTCCTACATGGTGACCTATATATTAATGATGCAAGTGTTCTTATTTTGCTATTCATTTCTGTATAATATAGTCAGCTTTTTAAAACAGATTTATCTATCCACAGCTAAAAGCAAGACCACTAGTGTCGCACCTGCCACTAAAGATGTGGTAAGTTCAGAGTTTTTTTTAAGGCCATTGCGTTTTACTTACGAAAGTAACAATTTATAACATTAGTAGTTAAGTGTAAACTAGCGAAGACAAAACAAAATAAATTACACCGTCGTTAGACGTATGGCTGTATGACGCTGCTTCAGTCTGCAAACAACACAAACTTCTAAACTAGTCCAGAACAAGTAGACTTCTTTGATGCATAGCGGTCGAATGCCTGGCCTTGTAGCACAATCAAGGAGACATTTCCTGGTACAATGAGAATATGAACAAATATAAGAGAGGTTGATCAGTAATTCCTAAATTACTGGACGTCGAGTTATTTAAAAAAAAAATACCAGCGAAAACCCTCTAGCTCAAATAAATGCAAACGAACGAACTTCATTTTCATATGGTCACATATTGGGCACGCAGGTCCGACTTACATTCGGCCCTACCAAACGCCAATCTTTCACACATCAGTTTTATTTTATCAATGAAGCGTGTTATGTTCATACAATAATATGCATATTATGACTATCTAGAGAAAACACAAAGTCATGGATGGTAAAAATGCATGCGCAGTCGGGCGCGTTCACACACACACGCGCGCGCCCCCTCACTCACTCCAAACTCACATTTACATACATACATACATACACACACACATACATACATACATACATACATACATACACACACACACACACACACACACACACATACATACATACATACATACATACATCCATAATACATACATACATACATACATACATACATACTACATACATACATACATACATACATACATACAATACATACATACTACATACATACATACATACATACATACATACATACATACATACATACATACATACATACATACATACATACACATACATACATACATACATACATACATACATACATACATACATACATACATACATACATACATACATACATACATACATACATACATACATACATACATACATACATACATACATACATACATACATACATACATACATACATACATACATACAGATTCACGAGCCCTTGAGGTTTATTGCTGCAGATATCACCCGCCTCTATTCATCTCTCTGGTTGGCTTTCTCTTTCCAGTTGTTGTCACCAAATGTTTGCGGGTCTGTCTAGATAGTATCTCTCTGTGGTCTTCTTATGCTGCCTCGTGGTCTACGACCATTTAGCTCCTTTGTCTGGTAATCTGGTAATCAGGTATCTCCTTTGAGTATACGGGTTTCACCTCTCTTTCATCTGATATGCAATATACCCCATCCATTTCAGTCTATTAGCTTTTATGATGACAGTGATCAATGGTGATTTCAACAGATTATGAATTTCGTCGTTGCTTCTCACTCTCCATTCCCCGCTATTTGCATCTTTGATGGGTCCAACGATTCGAAGTAAGACTCTGTTTTTCGAAAATCTGTAATAAGGCTTCATCTCTTTTAGATGTGCTCCAAATTTCAGAACCATATAAAACGACTGGCCTTATCAACGTTTTATATATATTGATCTTAGTGTTACGAGACAGACACTGTGACTCTAGCAGATGTTGAAGGGCATAGTATACTTTATTTCCAGATTGCTTTTCTTTATTCAGCATGTTGAAGCAGTTGAAATTTGCACCCAAGTACTTATATGTTTGTGTTCATTTAATTTTCATATTATCGGCTTTATTTGGCCGGAGTTTATACTTTCCTTGTCTAGTTATTATCATGTATTCTGTCTTATCTTGATTGATAACTAGTCCCATTTTCTGAGCTAATTCTTTTAAGAGAGTCAGTGTTTTAACAGTCTCGAGCTCATTTTCTCCAACGATATCCTATCAACTGCACAACAAAGTATTCTTGAAGTGTCTCCTAAAGTACACTCTTATTTCAAAAATCCTTATAATTTTCTCCAGGGACGAGTTGAAAAGAAATGAGGACAGAGCATCACCTTGCTTTAAACCAGATGTTATTTTAAAACGGTCCGACTTTCTGCCTTTATATTTTACTATAGTACAAATGTCTTCCATGAATAGTGTGGTCATGGTAATTACTTTTTTTTTTTTTTTTTTTTTTTTGGGTATTCCAAAGTGCTTCATAGCATTCCATAAACTGTTTCTATGTACACAATCATACGCTTTTCTTAAATCCACAAAAACATTATGTACACTTCTGCTAAATTACAAATTTTGCCCTGCTATTTGCCATAAAATGGATATCTGATCTATCGTTAATCTGTTCTGTCGGAAAACCGCTTGTTAATCTCCCAATATGTCTTCGACGTATGGTTTCAGTCTGTTAAGCAGTACCGACGCTAGTATCTTATAGCTTGTAGATAACAGTGATATTCCTCTATAATGTTCACACTGATACTTGTCTCCTTTCTTAAAAATGGGCATTAATATAGACACTTTCCATTCCTGAGGAAATTTCTCATTCTTCCAAATGAGTTTAATGAGGGCTGTACCGAATAGTGATTTTCACTATTCGGCCGAATACTAATAGTGGGACCAACTATTCGACTGAATACGAATAATGTATCATCATCAAGTGACTTGCTGACTGGCGTGTGCGATCATGCCTCTCCATAATCTTCGATCTCCTGCAGCATGTCTCAGTCTTCCTCTATCTCTCCTTCCACAGATCTTTCCAGTGGTCACCAAATGTTCCATTTTCCCTTTTCTCATAAAATGGCTGATAAATGACGACTGTCTCCTTCTGATGTCTGTGATTACTTGACTTCGGGCTCCCGCCTCTTTCACAACCATCGTTCGCTCGGCCGTTCGTTCAATGTAATTTAAATGCACCTTCATATTCTCGTTAGCAATATCTTCAAATTTCTTTTCGGGTGAAGACACCCTGAAAAAAAAAAAATGCATGATCTCTCTCTTTCTCCCCTCTCTCTCTCTCTCTCTCTCTCTCTCTCTCTCTCTCTCTCTCTCTCTCTCTCTCTCTCTCTCTCTCTCTCTTACACACACACACACACACACACACTGCGGTTGGCATTTTATGCAGTTTGTCCTTCGCAACCGGGTTGCAGTTTCTCCCGCTACGACATACTAAGGCAACATAAACTATTGTGTTAATTAGAGAGTTATTTCAGTCCATCACAGTGTATGCAGAAACGGGAGTAAGGTAACCACTATTCGTATTCGGTTCGACCACAACTATTCGGCCGAATACCGAATAGTTATTAGGTCCACTAATCGGTCCCAAAGCGAATACGAATCGAATATTCAGTACAGCCCTAGTTTTTATTAATTCATATATCTTTACATGTAATGCATGACCACCTTATTTTAAAAGTTTAGCAGCAATTCTATCAGCACCAGTAGCTTTATTGTTTTTAAGCCGTGTTATGACATACAGTACTTCTTCAAAATCAGGCTCTTCAAGATTTGGTTCACAAGTTAGTATCCTTCCTTTGGATAAGTATTAAGTAGAATTTCACAATTTCACAATTTAGGAAAGTATTACATTATTATTCATCACGTTTTCATTGTGATACCATGACTCCTAGCCTCGACAATAAGGCATGACAATTATTTTGATTCTTCATCGTGACACAGTTTATTTTTGCATTAAAAAAAGCAACTTGTGACGGTTATTTGAAACAGACATACAGTAATTACTAACTAGATGACTTGTTTATGTGTTTACAGAAACCTGAAGAGAAGGTACAATCTGTAAGCAAGCCTGAGTCTAAAAGTAAGAACTTATTGTATCAGCCAATGTTGCTCTCTGAAGTTAATTATGTCTTCATGTGTTCGTATTTTCTATTGTAGACAATTCGCTTTATTGATTTCAGCTCCTCCTTGAGAAAGATACAGTTGCAGTGTTTTGTGGCTACATAGACTTGGAGGAGAAGAAATGAATATACCATTTTGTTTCGTGGGGGGAGAGGGTGGTGGGGGGGAGTGGGGGGGGGGGAGTTAAAGACTATGTTCGACAGTTTGAAGTCATAGCCCATGTGAATATTTGTGTTAGAAATTGTTGTGTATGAAACAAAAAGTACGTGGGGCAGTCACTGCAAGAAGGAAATAATCACTGACACAGTTTTATGACTACAGTCAAATAAGCACTTGGTATAGACTTATGGGAAAGATGGAGAATCAGATTGACTTTATCATGGATCTTCATACAAATACAAACTTGGGTATATCAGGCCACATATCTTACTAAATATTCCCTTTTTCCACCGAAAACTTCAAATTTTCAGTATGCTTGTTTGTTTGTTTTAGTATCCAAAAGCCATGAGTTGTTAACCATTAAGCACGGTAGCATGGATATCCCAACCTTTCGGCCTTGATTCCATTGTAAATACCGTATATCTGGGAGAAAAGGTGGCTTTCCTGCGTACCCCCGGGATTGAACCCGGACGACAAGGAGTTCGTCACCCGGTCTCCGCGCCATCCGGTATATCCAACAACGCTAGAGAGCCGGGCTTCAGTATGCTTAACAGGCAAATGTCTACCATAATTCATAAAAAATTACTTGTGTTGGCGGAGATGGATAACAGACAAGATACTTATTATTAGTGAGATAGACATGATACCCATTACTTTTTAGAACTGCAGGAAGCTGAATATTGTACTTATTTGGGAAAGTCTGGTTTTTACTGTATAATTATTAGTTTGAAAAGATGTGATACTGACTTCAGCTTGGAAATTCGTGAAACTGATCTTATTATTCTCTAGAAATATCTAATAATGATTATAGTTTGAAAAGGCGTGGTACTGATCATTGTTTGGAAAAGTACGGAGCTGATTACGGTTTAGAAAATTATAGTATTGATTATTATGTGGGCATGTATGATACTGATTCTAGATTTGAAAGGTATAGTATTGATGACTGTTTGGGAAGGTAGCTTTAGCACTGGAACTCTTCCCTGGCAGCTTATAGCTGGCTTAGGCTTTACATAATGATAGAAAAATCCCGAGTTCTGGCAGCAGCACAATCAACTAAACTCAGTTCTATGAAAACATTATGCCTATTATTGTGATCGGTCATTTTCCCAAACAACTTAGTTAGGTGTGTGGGGGGTTGGGGAAGAGGGGGTTGAAATACATTATAGTAATAAATCAATAATGTTAGTTCATAGTTCATGTTAGAGATCATCTTCATGGCACGTCTTACATGACCATAAGTGTTTCCATCTCCTCATGAGTAAGTCTCCAAGTGTTTCAGGCTAACAACTCCCATTCTGTCCTGGTTGAGGTAACGACAGGTATCTCCCGCATGGTTTTCCTGTCTCGCGGCTTCAGTTGCAACATCCAGGGTATGCAGTCTTTTGAGTGAAAAATCTTTTTCCACTAAACTGAAAGCCTCACAGCGTTTAGTCTCTTGTATGGCACTGATGACGTCTCACCTGTCCATAGAGGCCCCTTCCTGATGGTGGCACTGCCAGCCAGAGCGTCTTCTCTCTCATTGCCTTTCACACCAATATGCCCTGGGACAAAATTGAAAGTGATTTTGCAAACTCCTTCATGCTGAATCAGATGGAGCCAATGTCTCCTTGTGTACCCCGCCTTGATCTTCTTTAGCATGCTCATTGAATCTCTGAGCAGGCATGCCTTGGTAAACTTCCAAGTATTCAGCCATTCTAGGACTGTTGTCACAGCCATGACCTCCATTGTCATGCTTCTGGTGGTAGAAGAAAAGTCTCCACTGTTTTCTTTAATGACTTTCCCTTTGGATCTTGCCGTAAAAGACCATGCACTTCTCTTCTCACGAATCACAGAACCATCTGTATATATAAACTCAGTTCTATAAAAACATGATGTCTATTATTGTGATCGGTCATTTTCCCAAACAATTTAAAGTTAGATGTGTGTGGGGGTTGGGGAAGAGGGGGTTGAAATACGTTATAGTAAAAAATCAATAATGTTAGTTCATAGTTCATATTAGAGATCATCGTTACATGACCATAAGTGCAAGAAAAGTCTCCACTGTTTTCTTTAATGACTTTCCCTTTGGATCTTGCCGTAAAAGACCATGCACTTCTCTGCTCACGAATCACAGAACCATCTGTATATATAACAGCATCTTCCGGTGATGGGCGTTTCTTTACCAATGCTTTCACGTCTGCATCAACTATTGGTGGCACCAAATCACGACACTGTCTTGTCAGGGTGATAACCACCACAGAGTTCTGCTTCTATTCATTTTGGTATGGGTATCCATTCCTCTCCACGGTTTATGTCTTGGAGGTAAATCCCCAGTTGAAGGATTGTCTTTGCACGGCTCAAACAAGACTGGCCTCGTTTAGGTCTGTTATTTAGTTCATCGTGCAGTGTGTGTGTGTGTGTAAAGTCTTCAGTGATTTTGAGGTAGGCGCACGCTCGACTCATTTCTAACCTGCTGTTTATGTCTGGAAGATTAGTCAATATTTCATTTCCCCACGTGAGGTGTCTTTGGTGTAGCCAAATATGATGAGCATTGCTTAATTTTCCAGTCTGTCGATTTGTTTCTTGCTGAGATCAAGGATAGCCGGTGCATAGATAATCAAACCCTCTAGAGGATGACTAGCAACCTTTGTTGACCACACATGGCAGCCATAACTTTCATTACAGCTGAACCCTTTTCTGGCCTTGTTGATCATAGTATCAACTTGGAATTTGCAGTTAAGGCTCTGATCAAAACTTACTCCCATGTATTTTAAAAGTTTAGTCCTTGCTATCTCCTCACCATTCATATGCACGAGGGCGTTTTTATGTTTACTATGTGGTTGTTCAAAGAGAACCAAGTCGCTTTTGCAGGGTGTCTGTGCTCCAGAGATTTGACACCATCTCTGAATCTGCTCTATGTCCCAGTTTCTTCTGGAGTTTGTCTACAATTCTGCCCCTGTTTCTGACTTGGCGGTACACTAGTATGTTATCAGCGTATTGGAGTCTTTTTTGTGTCACCTGTGATTTGATATTTTGTCACAATAATGGTGAAAATATTGAAGAGGATTGGTGATGAAGGTGATAACTGTGGTAATCCTGGGTGTTTGGTTTCAGCTCAGAGATCCGTCTTCTAATATTTGAAAACAACCTGTCTCTTGAAGAGTTCTGCTGCTATTCATTTACCGAGTGTGTGTGTGTGTGGGGGGGGGGATGTTGATATTTAGGATGGTGTTTGAGTTTTTGAGTTGGAACCTTGTTGTATGCATCCTCCAAGTCAAGCGTCCCAACACATGTTTCCACTCCTGAATGAAAATCTTCATAGACGTCGTACACAAAAACGGCAGCACTACTCCATGTATCTAAATGTGGTCGATATCAGCCCAATCTTGATGATAGTTTGCCTCTTTGTTCTGATTTATGAGTAATTTTCCTTGCCACTATTTTTCCAGCAGTTTTCCAATGGTGTTTTGCATACTAATTATTCGATAGCTGCTTATAGAAGATGGTTCTTTTCAGGCTTGGGCAAAGGTATCTAATAACTATGAAGCCATGTTTAATAATGTTAAACCCGGATCAGCTATAATAATAACATCACTGCTTATTGTCAGATAGAAAGGAACAAATATGTGTCAGTAAATCACTGTACTGGTTGTAACTGACGGAATAATTTTCCCTGCGTATCTTATATATATTTTGTAATGTTCACTGTCTGTAGGTTCTGTCAAAGAGCCAAGTGTTGTGCCTCCAACCAGTGTCAGCGTAAGTAGTGCTTTGTTTGTGTCGTAAGCTCCTCTCAGCTTTCTCTGACATTTATGTCTTGTATCAGTCATTCAGTTGCCTGTCCTTTGCAGAACTTTGCTCACATAACAACCCTCCGGAAAATTTCACGGTCGCAAGCAAGATGTCCCGCGTCCGATACATCCATCTGGAGATCATCTGTCACATCCTGCACATCCTGTCTTGTTAAAAAAAAAAAAAACTCATATGGCTTTTTTAAAATAAATTTCTCTTATCAATTTATTATGCTATTCATTTGTCATAATTAGTTATTTTATTGAAACATAATATTGCATTCACATCTAGGAGAAATCTTTTTTTCTGAGTCCTTACATGTTTCTAATAATATTATTATCGATTGTTCACAAAATTTATGTATTCTCAATGATTTACTGTCACACACTTCTGTCTTTTGACAATACTTTGTCTGATTAATGGTTTTCCTGTTTCATGATAACTATATTTGAAGAACAGTCAATTTTATTCTCTAAATTTCGCCTAGGACATTGTAGTTGAAAACTGTGAGTGATGGAAAGATATAACTTTTCATTCAAATTGATATGTTTGTTCTATACATTTTGTTTGATATCCACTTACTGAACTTTTCATTCAAATTGATATGTTTGTTCTATACATTTTGTTTGATACTCACTTACTGAACTTTTCATTCAAATTGATATGTTTGCCAATTTTTTATAGAAACCAGAAGAACCAGCAGCTGTCAGATCTCAGGAGACTCGAGGTAACCAATGAGATGTCTAATGTAAAATTGTTGAAATGGTATGAAGGAATTTTGTAATGCCAAAATATTTGATCAACATGACCAGGCTATGCAACCAAGACAAAAAATAATACAGTAACAAAGAGATAATAAGCCCCAGTTTGAATAGCGACTGATTTAAAATAGTTGACCTGAGAACGTGCAGTATTAGGAACATCAAGAGTGCTCGCTAATGTA
The DNA here is from genome assembly GCA_905116865.2 of Candidula unifasciata. Classification (NCBI taxonomy): domain Eukaryota; kingdom Metazoa; phylum Mollusca; class Gastropoda; order Stylommatophora; family Geomitridae; genus Candidula; species Candidula unifasciata. Next base: position 51,264 of record CAJHNH020003970.1, read on the forward strand.
CATGGCAGAGATATATTATGAGAATGTAAACTAAAGCCAGTAGAGACACCGAACCATTTAAATGAAGCAGATAAAACAAATGGGACTAAATGTCAATCAGGATCACACAGGATACAGGGTAACAACAAGAAAGGCAAGGAATAAAAGCTCTGACCACTTACAAATAGATAATAGAGTTAAAAAAAAAAAGGGGGGGGGGGAATATATCTACTTCGGTACAAGCTTCATCAGAACAAAAATACTAAGAGAAGAAATACATTCTGAACACAATCTTGAGATTAGATATAATGTGTCTAATGAGTGCTTGGTTTAACACTGTGAGCTGTGGATTTCATGTAAAATGCTTTTCTGTTTTGTTCTATCCGCAACGCATTGTTGACTGATTTTATATTATTAGGGGTGAAGATTACGTTTGAGAATGACGTGTACTTTTGCGAATGCAATATTAACTTTCATTATTGACAGTTTACGCCAACAGTCAGCTGCAGTTATGATGTGTTGCAGTTAGTGTTGGCACATCTGCAAGCTGCCTTGTGCGTTTTATTTTTATTAAGCGTGTGCAAGCTTCGGGGTTTTGATGGGACTGATATGTTGCGTGTTCACTTGTTTTCAAATGGCACAATGATATATTGTATTATTTCCACTGGCATGAAAAACTGAACTGCTCTAGAGTACCCCTTCTGCAATCACAATTAAGGATTGACTAACGGCTCACGACTTCTTTATTTAAACAAATTTAGATTGTGAAACAAAGCTGAATAAAATTAGAAAATGATTTCGTTATTTATCTTGCACACTAGAATGTTTTTTTAAACTATTTCGCTGTAGGGTGGGGTCGTGATATTGCTACCACGTTTGCTGCAAGAGATGAGGTGAGTAACAATAGTATATATATATTATTATATATATAAAAATCAATGTTTGTGTGTTTGTTTGCTCCCTATAGACTCGGAAACTACTAAACCGATTTAG
>CAJHNH020003971.1:0-17500 GCA_905116865.2 Candidula unifasciata
CTTTTGGCACCTACAACTAAGTGTGGGTACCGCACCGCGGCAGCGATACCTGGTACAATTTGCATAAGACACAAATGAGGGCTTCCAGACCGTAATGAAAACTCCCGCAACCTTCATTGACTTAAAAGACGCATAAAACAGCGTTCCAAACAACATGTTCATCATGCTGATGATGGATATGCACATAGAGGTGAAATGGGTCAACTGGATTGCAGTAGCGCTCTCCAAAAGAACAGTGTCGATGAGGTGTGGTGCGTGGGCATCGAAGCCTCAGAGCGTATAACGGGCTTGCCCCAAGGATCACCACTGTCTCCCGTTCTCTTTAATGTGTACACATCACTAGTCTCCAGTGCACAGATAGTAGGTATGGGCAGAACAATGTCGTTCGCGGACGACATCCTGGTGTACCGACGAGGAAACAAGAGGGATGAAATTACGACATCGCTACAGCATGAATTAGACCCACTCAGTGAGTGGTGCCAGGAAAAAAGCGCACAGGTGAACCCGGCAAAGGCTTCGTTAACATGATTTTCCTTTAATATCCACATTGTCAGTACACCATCGATAGAACGAACACAAGATACCTTGGCATAACTTTTGACCGATGCTTGTCATACAAGAATCATGTAGACGATGTCATAGTTAGCTCCTGGAAAGGTCAGACAGCGCTGAAGGCGATGGCATACGCCGACATTGAACAACGCCTACTTTTCCTGCTCTGTCAGGGACTTGTTCTAAGTCGTAAAGATTATGGTTTGGACCTCCTCACTCTCAGCAGAACCCAGTTAGAAAGACTGGACCGGGTACAAAATGAGGCCATGGCAATCATACTCGGCTGCATAAAAGACACCTCGTGCCATGCCATGCCGAATGTCCTGGGTTTGCCGACTATGGCCACCAGACATAAAGTGGCACAGGTAAAAGCGTACAGGAGAATATCAGCAGACATCAACCACCCACTGCACAACGCTATCAATAATATAAAAGGGATGCGTCTCAAAAGAGGCTCCTCCTGGATGGCCGAGGCAGAAAATATAATCCAGCAAGTATGTGCCCTAGATGACATCAGTCACGGAAAAGAATGAACGAATACAACAGTAGACATGCGGGACTTGTCTAAGGTTGTCATAACGCTGCTGAGGTACTGCAGGAATCAGATGCCTGCCACCGTAGACGCCGAGATTAGAGCACTGATTGATCAGCACTCACGCCCAGAAAAAGTCGTCATTTACACAGATGGGTCAGTGAAGCGCGGGACAAGATCAGCATGGGCATACACAACACAAAGGATGTGAAAAACAATAAAAGAGGATAGCGGCGCTTACCAGACGACTTCATCAAGCATGACCATGGAGATAGCTGCTGCTACCAGAGCACTCGCATGGGGAGTAGAATAAGCGGCCACACATGCGGTAATTGTTTCATAATCTATGAACATGCTTCAGAAAATCGCTATAGGTAGTATCCGCTCCGAATAGTTAGAAAGCATTTCGAAGTCGCACTTCGTGTGTGTGTTATGTCTGCGTGTGTATCTGGTGAGTCTGTGTGTATTGTGTGTGTCTGTGTCAGCGTGTGTGTGCATTTGTGTGTGTGTCTGTGTCGGCGTGTGTGTGCATTTGTGTGTGTGTCTGGTGTGTGTATGTGTATGCGTTTCTGTGTCTATGTGTATGTGTATGTGCGTGTCTATATGTGTCCGTGTGTGTGTGTGTGTTTGTGTGAGTGTGTTTCTGTATGTCTGTGTTTCTGGATCTACACACCTGGGCACGCAGGAGTAAATGGTAATGAAAGAGCTGACCTGATGGCAAGTAATGCGCCAATGCAAATGGGAAAAATCATGGACAGAGCTGATATCATCAACGCCATTCGGATTAGGTTTGGAGATAATGGCGAATCTCTGACGCTAACACGACTTCGTGATCGAGAAGTTAAGCTTGGTGAAGCACGACTGTGCCGTCATAGAGGTAAATACTGGAGATACTACAACTAACTCCCCATGGGTAAAATAAGTAGAAGCATCTGAATGCCCGATTTGCAAAGACGTCAATTGCGTTAACATAATAAAACATAATATATGCCAGGTTTTGCTGCACTAAGCGACGTCCATTCGCTTTTGTTATTAGCTCCCATGAACTTTGTCTGCCTCTCAGTACAGAGTCACCAGTATAGATAAACACATCACCTAAGTGTGAATTGTCATGAATCGCTGACAATAATTACGATACGGTTAAGACAGCAGAACTCCAAGTAGCTGTTTGTGTGACTTGTCAGTGTGCCGTCTGATCTGTCGACCATCATGGTAAAAAGAATATGACAGCTCACGAAGAAAGGAGCACTTTAGAGAGCACCAAGGCTACAAAGAACCAAATATTCTTGTCTACATTTTATATATAACAAAACATCCTCTCCTTATTACTGAAAGATGATCTCATTGACGACAAGAAATACGCTACAATTACAGGTGAATCTACACAAAGGAATGTGTGTATTGTGGCTCCATTTTGAAGTGAAAGAAAAATTAAAATTTCAGCTGGATTTCTAGCTTTAGTTCATGTGCAAAAGAATTCTTCTTCAAGTCCAAAGGCTTGTGGGGTTGGTATTCATGTCTATCTACTTTCAGTCAACTCTGACACAGATGCTCTTCCATGCCATAATGTCAAACCGTCCAGTATCTGTTTTTTTCGGCCTCTCTCTGTCTCTCCTCCCCTACAACTTTCATAAAGTCATGATGTACTCCAGTTTTCTACGTCTTATCACTTGACCAAAGAATGTAGATTTTCTCTCTCTGATGTTGGCAATCAATTCTCTTCATGGGTCAGTTTCTATCAAGACGTCTTCATTGTCCTTTTTATCTTGCTTTTCTTCGTTATCTTTTTCTTCTTCTTCTTCTTCTTCTTCTTCTTCTTCTTCTTCTTCTTCTTCTTCTTCTTCTTCTTCTTCTTCTTCTTCTTCTTCTTCTTCTTCTTCTTCTTCTTCTTCTTCTCTTCTTCTACTTCTTCTTCTTTTTTCTTTCTTCTTCTTCTTCTTCTTCTTCTTCTTCTTCTTCTTCTTCTTCTTCTTCTTCTTCTTCTTCTTCTTCTTCTTCTTCTTCTTCTTCTTTCTTCTTCTTCTTCTTCTTCTTCTTCTTCTTCTTCTTCTTCTTCTTCTTCTTCTTCTTCTTCTTCTTCTTCTTCTTCTTCTTCTTCTTCTTCTTCTTCTTCTTCTTCTTCTTCTTCTTCTTCTTCTTTTTCTTCTTCTTCTTCTTCTTCTTCTTCTTCTTCTTCTTCTTCTTCTTCTTCTTCTTCTTCTTCTTCTTCTTCTTCTTCTTCTTCTTCTTCTTCTTCTTTTCTTTCTTTTTTTCTTCTTCTACTTCTTCTTCTTCTTCTTCTTTCTTTCTTCTTCTTCTTCTTCTCTCGTCTTCTTCTTCTTCTTCTTCTTCTTCTTCTTCTTCTTCTTCTTCTTCTTCTTCTTCTTCTTCTTCTTGTTGTTCTTCTTCTTCCTCTTCTTCTTCTTCTTCTTCTTCTTCTTCTTCTTCTTCTTCTTCTTCTTCTTCTTCTTCTTCTTCTTCTTCTTCTTCTTCTTCTTCTTCTCCTTCTTCTTCTTCTTCTTCTTCTTCTTCTTCTTCTTCTTCTTCTTCTTCTTCTTCTTCTTCTTCTCCTTCTTCTTTTTCTTATCCTCCTCCTTTTTCTTTCTCCTTTTTCTTTCTTCTTCTTCTTCTTCTTCTTCTTCTTCTTCTTCTTCTTCTTCTTCTTCTTCTTCTTCTTCTTCTTCTTCTTCTTCTTCTTCTTCTTCTTCTTCTTTTTCTTCTTCTTCTTCTTCTTCTTCTTTTTTCTTTTCATTCTTTTTTTTTCTTTTTTTCGCGTTTACCACCTGTAAACTGCAGCGGAAGGTTTCGGATGTTCGTCCACTTCTGTCTAGTTAAATAGTTCTAGTGTAGCGTACACATATGTTTTACAGATCTGGCCAAATTCTATGTTAACTGCTGGTTCCTTGACTCTAGGGCAAATGTAGTAAGTGCTTGGAGGAAACCAATAATTTGTCGACTCCTACGACATACTTGTTAGTTAAACAGTGGGTATATTCTCCCTCCCCCTTTCATTAGTGTAGTCGGCGTTTGTGGCTTAGGCGTTACGAACGCGCTTTGTAATGCCAGGATTCCGGGTTCGATCCCAACTGCGGGCTTTGCGCTTGCGTTGGTTTCGAGAGTGGTATCGAGAAGCCGACCGTCTAGAAAAGCAATGGCAAACTACTGAACGTAAACTTGTCTACGAAAACCACAACAGCCAAAAACTCCTGGGATTTGTTATGCAACGTCCTGTAAAGGATACACAACTAACATTAGTGTAGCCTGAAACCGCTAGAAGTTGTCGCCTACTGAAGCCACAGACGGCCTTGTGTTCGAATCAGCATATTAAAATACAAGTAAATTAAAAGTAGACTGAAATAAGATTCCAGCAGACCCAGCCAGGTAGACTAAGCAAACGTATTGTGTTCTATTGGTAAAAGTAAATTATAGAAGTATTAAAGGCGGCCTGTGTAGCTTTTATCACATTGAGTGCTGAATGACCAACATAAATTTAGTCTTGGCAATCAATTCCCGATGTGCCACAGACATAAAAGAGGTTCTTTACTTTTCTATACTCATACCTAGCAGCACAGCTCACATTACTATAATCCCTTGCCAGGACAGGTACTGGACCATATGATTATTATGTCAGCAAGCAAGTTTTGTGTGTTACTTACCTCAAAGTGACTCATAATCCCTCTTATTCCGGTCAGTTTCCCAGCGTTTCCATTGTCGAACGCAGGAGATCCCACCGAACTTTCTCCTGGACGCGCTAGAGTGAATGATCGACCATACGTGGGAATGCCAATGTTGATTTTCCAAGCAGGAACTCCAAGAGACTGGTAATATGAAGCAGCCCAGTTCTGTAACACAACAATTCTGAAACCACTTTGACGAAACTAGCGTTGCATCGATAGACAGAGAATATCGCCTTCCATGTTAGGGGATTGGAAAGGGGAGGGGGTTGTAAAAAAATAGACCACCATCTCCTAAGAAGCATATTGCAAAAAGCAACTAACTAGTCTTTTCCTTCGCAGTAGGTCTCATGTGACTGGTGAGTGATGAGCTAATAGTCTGCGAACAAATGTGTCAGATAAAAAGGGACGTGCACACAGAATACACGCTCGTTAACACAAGCAAAACGCAGAAAGAAGAAGACGTTGTGCAGAATTGGGTGATAGACATGTTAATTAGTTAGTCAACATATTATTCTCATTGCCCGTCCTTAAGTGGTCAGACCCTCTTCTCAGTAAATCACGCAGCGTGTAGCGGTTGACGACACCAGTTCTGAGTTAGTTTATTATTATTCTTAGACTACCCGCATAGTGTTCATGTTTGGCGACAACCTGTTTAATTTGCTGTTCTTGCAGACTAACCATTTTGGCAAATTCACAGTTTTCAATTGGTTTACGCAAACGTCATAAATCTCCTAGAGCATTCAGCCTGGCCCATGGCTTGAACCCTGTAGAGCCACCAACCACTGCCTTCGGACCCAGCCTTTCTCTAACTTCCTGAGCATACTCATCGAGTCACTTTAAAAGCATGCCCAAGTAAAAGTTTGTTTCTGTAGCCAAGTTAATGCTTTAGTCACAGACATGACCACCATAGTCAGACTACATGTAGTTACAGCAAAAGCTCCGGAATATCTTCCTAACTGAACAGAAAGCCAGCATAACATATATAAATAATATATCAAACACAAATGCTGTGTCATATAAATAAGTAAAAGTAAAGTAAAGCACCCTTTCTGTGCATTTATGCGTGTTGGGCGTAGAGAGAAAGACATATATTTTATGTACCAATCGGCACTCGGTAGGTAATGTGGTCAACATCCATCAGAACCTGAAACGAAGACCGTCGAATCCTGAGAAGCAACGAGCAGAGAATTAGCAAACAGGCGTTAAATGGGGGGGGGGGGGGGGGGGGGGGATTACGTAGGGATTACAACAAACATAACAAAGAATGAAGGAATGAATTTGCTAAACCAAACATTCGTCATAAAAATGTGACGACAATGCATCATGTACCACGTTCAGTTCTGCGTCTTCACCATACTCCGCTGGGAGACCGTACAAAGAAGAGCTTGGTCCAATTATTCCACCTTCTTTTGTGCGCAAATCCACTGTTCTGATGGAGAAAAAATCAACTAGTCTGGGGAAAAAAAGTAGGAATGGTCACTTGCAAAATTAAACATAAAGACAGCGAGAGCATAAATGCAGTTTAGATCTCAGAGCAGAGGTTCATTTTCGTTCTTCTTCTTTAGTGGGCTATGTGGTCTCGAAATTTGGTGTCCACCTCGAGTGTTTGAGGCTACGGGTTCAATCCCCGCTAAAGGCTGCGATTTTTTCAAGTAGACTTGGACTTCCAGTAATTCCCCCTGGTCTCCAGGTAGTGAGTTCAGAAGCCCGTCTGTATTATTAAGCATATAAAAAAATCCCTTGGCAGTTGGAAATCGAAAAAAGTAGCATAACGGCGTTGCCCGGGCAATTTTTTGAGTTTAAAATCTACCCAAAGTATTTCAGGATCCTCGCCCGTGCTACGGCGCCTGTGTACTGTGCTGAGCATTTTCGGACTCAGACTTGAGTTGGAAGAAGAACGAAGCACTTATAGATTACTACCCGTGTGCAATGATATGGATCCGTTGCTCAAAACCTCAAAAATCTCTACTTCTGTGTTGTCAAAAGAGCAGCTTTCTCAAAGTGTTCTGGTTTGTCGCACCACTGAGATCTCAGCGCTTTCTGACCCCCACAGCCAGTTCCAGAAAAGTCATAAATAATCCCCTTTCACTATATGCTTGTTAAAGGGCAGTAATTAATTTTTTTTTTTTTTAAATAGATTCTCCGACATAGGAAACTCAACCAATACCTTGGAAAAAACGGAGGGGGAAATATAATTTGGAGACAAACTCACACAGTCTAGGAAGCGAACCTACTTACGGAGTGATCTAAGAGGGAAATGAACCCCTATGGGTAATCTAAACAAAAACCGAACCCACAAGGTGGAATCTAATAGGCAATCGAACCCAAGATGGACGCAAGCTAACAGGGAAACCAGCACACTTTGAGGGGGGTGGGGGGGGGGGGGGGGGTTGTGGGGTCGTAAATAGGGGTAATCTAATAAAAAAAAGTAACCTATACCGGGTGCTATTTAAAAGGTAAACCGACCTACACTGGAATAATCTAATAGGGAAACTAATCCACACATGGGGTAATCTAATAACGAAACTAACCCACAGTAGGCAAAATCTGACTGGGGACCGAGCGCACACTTGGGACACTCTAATACGGAAACCAACCCACTGGGGGTTCCATCTAACAGAAAAACGAGCCCATATTGGGGCAATATATTGGATAACGAACACAAACTAAGCAATAGAATAGGCAAACAATCACACAAAGGAGGCAATCTAAAACGGAAACAGACCGATACTGGGGGACATATCGGGACCCTCTTAGTGAGATAAAATCATATTCATGTGTATGGTATCCGCATTGAAAGTTAGCTTAAAAGCATCCGCTAGTATGTTGGAAGAAATGATGCGGTGAGACCGTGATCTCTTTCGCTGTTATACTCTCGTACCACTGTCGAAAAGCCAGCTGAATAATATGTTTTTCTGAGCCATCCATCTTGGAAATAGAAGCTTACATGTTTTGCTAGATATGTGATTTCTCTTGGAGACACTTCAGTAAACTTACGTTGTATTCTTTTTTTCATATTGTGGTATTGTATACTTATAAATGTCAAAGGTAAAATTTAAAGTGCATCATGTGGATGTGGAAAGCAACAGGAAACCACGACATAATATTCATAAGATAGCTTAATAAACTCAAATTTAATCTCAACTGAAGAAAAAAAGACGACCAAGTCAATAAAATCAAATATCTTGGAACAATCCCATCATCAGATGGAAAAACTGTGACAGAGATTCAAAGCAGAATAGGTCAAGCGATAGCTGCATTTCAGAAAATAAAAAATATAAAATAAATCACTCTCATTCAAAGTAAGAATTAGAGTGCTAAAATGTTTCACATAACCTGTTCTGTTATATGGCAGCGAATCTTGGAATGTCAGCGAACAAATAAGGAAGACTTTGGAAGCAACAGAGATGTAGTTTCTGAGATGAATGTTACGAATACCTTGGACGCCCAGAGTAACTAACAACGATTGTTTGAAAGAAGCTAATGAAAGTAGATTTCTGTATGCAACAAAAAGAAGAAAAAAAAACATTGTTCTTTGGCTACGTAAGGAGAAAAGGGACATAGAAGAACATTATGACGACAGGAAAGATCAGTGGAAATATAGGCAGAGGCAGACAAAGAGAGATGATGCTGAGTGGGCTGAAGCGATGGCATGGGAGATATCAAGAGAGATGTTGTAAGCAACCAAGGATCGTGATCTGTGGAGATGCATGAGCGCCTACGCCAGTCGGCTTGGCGCATGATAATATTTTCTTAACGTGCTGGTGAAGATTCTCTAGCTGAAACGTTCCCTTGTCGTTTATGTTTGTGATATTGTCAAGCTGATTGGTTCGACTTTTACTTTGCTTTTTTATCTTTACATGAGAATAGAACCATAATGAAACATAGGAATGGGTTGTGGAATTATTTTACTTAGAGGAGCCAATCTTACATCCTAAAAAAAAAAAAAAACTATGACATCTACAAATCAGTGAATTTTGATTGTTTATTTTTCAAATTTAGGATAATAAGCATATTAACTCATATCAAGAAAATTCACAACAATAATCAGGTGTCGCCTTCACAATAAAGGTCGGCTGCAATGGATCTTCCAAAACTGTCTGTCTCTTGTCCTGGATATATGGACACGCATGCACATTTACCAAGGTGTAAATATTTTCTAGTAACATTTTATTATGAGCATATAATTTATTGACGTAAATGTTGATTCTTAAATTTGATAAATTCAAAAGGAATGGAGAAGTTAGAGAAAGGTATAAGAAAACACTGGTAACAAGAGTTAACTCTTTGAGTCCCAGGGGGTTTAGCATCACAGGCCCAGAGAGTCATAAAATCGGCGCATCTTGTGTTCATTGGGCTTCTAGGTAGTGTACTAGGGTGAAGAAAGCCCTAAGTACTAAGAATAAAAAAAAGTAAAATAGTTCGTTTAGGTGGGGGCTAGAAACAATAATATTCTAGTCCAGGCATTAGATCTTCTTTGTAAAGTCTAATATAGCCCAGGTAAGAATAAACTAAATTAAAAACTAATAAATACACTAACTACTAGTCCTAAGCTGAAGGAAACAACTGTAACTATGAATACAACGTTGAACATAATTTTATTGAACTTCACATCAGCATGGCCAAAAGTAACGACATAAACGACCACGTGCTGGAACAAAACCTCAAACATACAGCAATCTACTATCTAACTATTTCTTGTCTAGAATACAAGTGACAATTATTATTGAATCTAACCAAAGGAACGTACCATACCGAGCCGATCCAATCTAGCGACGCCCAGCCATTCGATCTGGCACACCTGTACATTTTGTACGTTGCGACCAAGTGCAGTCGACAACGACAACAGGGCGTTTTGACCGTAACAAGCCGAAGCGGCCACCAGATAGGAGAAGGGCCAAATAAATCAGTCGGCCGTTTAAATACCCCGTGGGCTGATTTTTTTCCATCTTCCGGTCAAATTTATTAGTTAGTTCCGGTGGCCTTTTAACCATTTTAAAACCAGAATAAATCTTAAGATCTTTAATCTGCTGTACTGTAGTCTTCGTCGCTTCCACCCTATTACACGTCGGATTATTATTTTTGTTGACGTCCCGGCAACTACACATAACATAATAGATAAAATCAATTGTCTAAAAATCATCCCCCAACTCCTGTTCTACATCCAACAGAGTTACTGGCCATAGCCACCTGAAATAAAATCATCCCCTTACATTATGTAATCACTAGTCACTTGCATTACAACTAATAACATTCACCCAAAAATAGCTGACATCAATATATGATCAAAGCATGACTCGTCCCAAGGAAACTGGATAAGGAACGTATGAGTCCCAAACAAGAAATTACAAAGATGGCAGTAGTCATGAAACATCCAGTGAACATTTGCGTTCGAGTTTCAGCTACCATCTGCAAAATCACTACAAATCCCCCCTCTACATCAATAATGGCGATATCATCGGAACACGTTAGCATGTGCGCTTGGGTCCGAGACACTATCAGAGTAGAACAAACCCCCAATTAATCCGCTCCTCGCTAGAACAATGCGTTAAACACATACCAAATCATTACTAAAACACAACAAGCAAAACCTTAAAAAAAAATACATGTTACTGCAATAAAAACATAGTAATCAGTTAACATCCGGATTCTTGATCAGTTGGATTTCCTCTCCGACGTCCAGTAACTCTTCGTAGATAAGTTGTCATAATATTTGATACCTCAGCCGCAGGGCTTACAATGGACATTTTCGTTTACTACCTCGGCCAAAGGCCTACAATGGACATTGTCTCGGCCGCGTGGCCTTGGAGAGACGTAACACTCTTATCTCGGCCGCTTGGCCCTCGAGAGACATATCGGACATTACCTCGGCTTTAGCATAGCCTACAATTACCTCGGCTTTGGCATAGCCTACAAATTGACATTTTCGTTCACTACCTCGGCCAAAGGCCTACAATGGACATTGTCTCGGCCGCGTGGACTTGGAGAGACGTAACACACTCTTGTCTCGGCCGCGTGGCCATCAGAGACACATCGGACATTACCTCGGCCTCATGGAAGGCCTACAATTACCTCGGCTTTGAAAAAGCCTACAATGGACTGATCGGACACGTTACCACTTTTGCCAATGTCTCGGCCGCTCGGCCATCAAGAGACAATCTTCCAGTCACTGCCAACACCGCTTGGCTTCCAAGTGACATTTAACAATTACCTCGGCCGAAGCCTACAATGAGAATGGAACGCAATTACCTCGGCCGAAGCCTACAATGTTTCAACTGGTACCAGCAATGTTAAAAACGTCATTGCTTAAGTGGCTCGGTCGGTGTACTTTAAACAAGGCTCCCTACTATATAAACAGACCTAAAGTTAAACCTTGATGTGGAGACATAAATCAAGATAAACTGACCCCAAGTTCAGGTCGAGATGTAAACAAGTCACTCCGTGGACAATAGACAAAACCACTCCTAGTCGACAATAGACACTGACCACTCCTAGTTAACTTAACAAGAGAAGCCGACTACTGCTAGTGAAAACAGAACTAACATCTGATCACACAATCAAACTACACAGGCCGCACCTACACACAAGTCCTAAACTAAATTAAAATCAAGACGCGATAATCTGAGCCGACTAGACCTGGCAAATTAAACTACTCCACAACGCTATTCATCCGTGCACAAGATGATATAAAACCTAACTATGAACAACTCCAAGTCTTCGATAACGAAACCACACACGTGGGCGAACATATTTAAAGTCTAAAAGAAAAGGGCACGTGGGCGCCATAAGAACCAATTTAAAATGAAAAATCACTATTATTACCTGCACAAACTAGAACTCCGTGAATTAAAACCTTTCACATATGACTAAACAAAAATCAAAAGACTAATATAGAAGCCCCACAAGTTGGGCGCCATTTAAAAATCAATCTAAACTCTGAACTACTATTATTACTTGAACTAACTAGGCTAGACACAAAATATCTAATGGCCACCAAGATCCTGCCGACGACGCCATTTGTACTAGGGTGAAGAAAGCCCTAAGTACTAAGAATAAAAAAAAGTAAAATAGTTCGTTTAGGTGGGGGCTAGAAACAATAATATTCTAGTCCAGGCATTAGATTTTCTGTGTAAAGTCTAATATAGCCCAGGTAAGAATAAACTAAATTAAAAACTAATAAATACACTAACTACTAGTCCTAAGCTGAAGGAAACAACTGTAACTATGAATACAACGTTGAACATAATTTTATTGAACTTCACATCAGCATGGCCAAAAGTAACGACATAAACGACCACGTGCTGGAACAAAACCTCAAACATACAGCAATCTACTATCCAACTATTTCTTGTCTAGAATACAAGTGACAATTATTATTGAATCTAACCAAAGGAACGTACCATACCGAGCCGATCCAACCTAGCGACGCCCAGCCATTCGATCTGACACACCTGTACATTTTGTACGTTGCGACCAAGTGCAGTCGACAACGACAACAGGGCGTTTTGACCGTAACAAGCCGAAGCGGCCACCAGATAGGAGAAGGGCCAAATAAATCAGTCGGCCGTTTAAATACCCCGTGGGCTGATTTTTTTCCATCTTCCGGTCAAATTTATTAGTTAGTTCCGGTGGCCTTTTAACCATTTTAAAACCAGAATAAATCTTAAGATCTTTAATCTGCTGTACTGTAGTCTTCGTCGCTTCCACCCTATTACAGTAGGAACCTATAAACGTATGATGAGTTCCTTAAGACTCAAAGAGTTGAAAGACGAAGCAGATATTATGTTCGACAAATCCCGATACAAAGCTAGCAGAGAATCATCACGGAAAAAAAATTGAGATAGTGAGGAGCGCAGAAGAAACATTAAAATAAACGTTGATGAGAGAGACCAACAGTGCTTGAGTCAGATTCAGTCCATGATTTTGAAGTGGACCGCGCACAGGATAGAACGGATTGGAGGAATAGGCTGCCGAGCCTAATGTACCATTTATCACAACAGGACTATGTTGCTGATTTATTTGGTGTGTGTTCGAGCGCTTTTGTGCGTGTGAATGGGGTGTGTTTGTGTGTGTTTGTGTATGTGTGGTTTGTGTGTGTGTGCGTTTCTCCTGATCTTACAACCATGTGAAGGTATGTCTCAGATAGTGGCTAACACAGTTTCTGTGCTATGGAAACAAATAAATGAAAAAAAGGGCGGGAAGGGGGGAGCGGGGTGGGTGGGCTTTGAAAATCTATGCATTTCTTTTTCTCTCTGTATAATATTTTTTTTAGCAATAACAGCATATTTCTTTTTGTTAAATCTTGTTATTATACAGACGAAAATTCAACCTGTTTCACTACATCTAGTTTACTCGCTCTGGCTGACCATTTGTGTGTATTTTTTGGGGAAATCCACATATGTGAGACCTCAGAGAAATATCTTGCTCGTTTACTAATTGATTAAGGCGTTTGGAAAGACAGCTAGGTGCTATCACATAACAACAACAAAATCAACAACAACACCACACAGACACAGGCACACTCTCGCGAGTACACACATATACACATAAACAAACAAGGCAGTATCACTAGTTAACTTACCTTTCCATCTCAGCGAGGTTATAGGAGTTATATATTTTCTTTTTGTGGGCGGAGGTGGTCACGGCTAAGGTTAATTTAGGATTTGATGTAGCGCGTGCTTCCTGGTCAAATTCATTTTTAATTGCCTGGGTAAGAGAGCAGTAGGTTCTTATCATTAGATTACCACCGATTTAGTGGTTTTTACAACAATAACAACAACAAAAACAGCAAAACTTTCATAGACATCAGATTTCATATACAAAAGAGGACATGAAAGTATGCATGCCATCATGCATGAAATCATGTATAATCAAATTATCAAAGATCGACATTCGTGGCAGGTAGCAGGCACGCAATAAAATAGACTGATTTTTCTACTTATTTCATGCGTTCAGTACTTTAAAATTATCATTTATTATTTTCGAGATGAAATGTCTTTGGAGATTCCCCAGGGTAACCAGAGGGAATTAATCAAAATTAAGAAATCCAGGATTGCTAAACACAGGTAATTAATGCCTACATTAGTCCGATATGTCGACTGAAATACTCAAATATCGCAGCTATGTTGTAAACCGGCACATAAAAGAGAGATTTAAACGAAGAGAGAAGGATGAGATTGTCTGACAATCTCACGGAAATGTCCGGGTGTTAACTACCACAAACAGACACAATGAAGACATGTAATGACCACAGAGTAGGGACAAGACCAAGACAAATATAGAGCGATGGCATCGAGAATAACCTTAGAGAAATAAAAGTCTGCTTATATATCGCACCAACAAAAAGCAAATAGACAATTCGTGCACCTTCTCAAATATATTACTCGTCAAAAGTCAAGTGTCACCCTGTTATTTTCAATACACTTGTTTAAGAGCACATAAAAGGATTAAATGAAGACAGTTTGTAGTAAAAATAGGTGATATATTTTCTTATGACAGTCAAATATGCACGTGAAGCATGAAAACAGTTCGCTGACAAACACGGTGTTCACATGCAATTTTATTTGCTAACAAATAATGAACATTTTGAATGAGTTATTTCAAACTTCCTTACAACCAAACAGTTAATAAAATAGTGCCGACTGATATTTCATGTGCAAAGGCCACTTTTCTTGAACAGAGTTCACTCTTAATTTGTTAAACAATCAGCAGACTTAGGGATGTTTCATCCTTTGCATGGTCTTGAGAAAAAGACTTGACATCTTACAAAGAATGGCGACTATAGCGATGATTAAAAGTGATCTATCTATCCACGAGGTTCCTAGGCGGCTTTCAGTCACACTCTACTACTTAAAGAAGTTTGGAGATATATCAGGCCAAAAGAAGTGGTGGGTTGTTAATGACCAGGCCGCCCATGATGCGCTAATAGACCTCATGACCGGCACCTATTGTTGTCAGCCCTGTTCCATCAAACATTTGACTTGTTCCACTCTGAAATGTCAGCTGAGACATGGTGTAAACATCAATGTTAGTCAAAGCACCACTCGCAGATGTTTACTTGAAATAGATTGCTCTCAACGTCCTGCAGTCAGAATACCTCTTACTCCAGACCCACCCTGTTTGATGTCACATCCACATCCGATGGGCAAGTCAACGGTGGATTCAAGTTCTTTTCACTGATGGTTCTCGCTTTACTGTGTCATTTAATGATAGAAGGATAGGATTTCGGAGATGACCAGGAGAGTGATTTACCGATATCACAATCCGAGAGGTGTATGTTCTGTCATGATACTGCGAGCCTTCTACAGACAAGACAGAACACCACTTTACATCATCCATGGTAACTTCAGCTCAAGATACCAGAATGAAATCTTTAGACCAGTTGTTCAGCTTGCATGGAGGCTATATATGGTAATTCTATCCTCTAAGATGATAACGCTCGACCACATCGAGCCCGTGTGGTGAATGACTTTATTCAGCAATACAGGATCACGGAGATGTTGTTTCCAGCTCATTCAGCCTATCTTGCTCCGAATGAACACTTCTACAATTCTGCTTTATGAATGGCAATCAGTTACTCGAGATAATCTTCAGACCCTTGTAGGCTCAGTGCATCTACGCTATCTTGAATGCCTTGCTACAAACGGTGGTCACGCCTTATTTTTAATATCATGTTGTCCAATACGACTTGGTGTATGCCCTGTTTAGACGCGAACAGTTGTACTGGAAGAGAAATTTCTATCGGAACAGTCATGTCTTCGCCTCTTAACTTCTCGACATGAGCCTAGTAGACACTTGAAACTTTTCATCAACTTTCAGTCTGCATTCAATTAATCTAATTGTTTTTAAATTTACATATTTTAGTATTAAACAGGGTTTACATTACCTTTTTTTCCGTTACAATCCCAATATTGTATAGTATGTCAAAAACAAAAGGATATTGTTTTCAAGAGAACAGATTATTCAAGCTCCCTTTATTTCTTATGGGAAATTTCGTTTGTTGGACTTTCTGTCTGGCATACGCCCAATGATCGGGAACAGATGAAAGACGTATACCGAGGTAAAGCAAACTACCCTTTTCAATGCCTTCACCTATTTTTGGCATATATTGCTAGACTTATAATTTATAGACCGGTGAGCACGAGTGGGTGATGTGGTCAGCATCGAGCCGGCTGCCTTTAGTTACATAATTTAACCTGGTACCTATTTAAAGCTAGGTTGACCTGGCATCCAAGGTTGACTTGGCATACTAGGTAGTTTTCAAGAAAAATAACAGACCGGCTCCCTCGAGACCTAATATACGATCTTTGGATCCGCTTGTCTAGGCGCTACATCCAAGCCGCTACAGTATGCCGAAGTACCTTTGAACATACACTCACACACGTATATATGTATATAAACAAACGTGTATGTGTGTCTGTGTGTGTCTGTGTGTGTCTGTGTGTGTGTATGTGTCGGTGCGTGTCTGCGTGAGTATGTGTGTGTGTGTTATGTCTGCGTGTGTATCTGGTGAGTCTGTGCGTGTCTGTATGTGTATTGTGTGTGTCTGTGTCGGCGTGTGTGTGCATTTGTGTGTGTGTGTGTCTGGTGTGTGTATGTGTATGCGTTTCTGTGTCTGTGTGTATGTGTATGTGCGTGTCTATGTGTGTCCGTATGTGTGTGTTTGTGTGCGTGTGTGTCTGTATGTATGTGTTTGGGTCTGCCTGTGTGTGCACCCGTCTGTATGCATGCCTGTATGTATGTATAATTCAGCTTATCACCTCTGACCACAAACTGTCCCACAATCGTTCGTCTGAGGTTCCCATTCAGATTTTTTCTAACCTTAGTCTGTATATTTCAGGTTTCGGTCCTGTTTGACAATAATCTGCAATCCGTTTGTTTCATGTTTCGGTCCTGTTTGACAATCATTTGTAATCTGTTTATTTCATGTTTGGATAATGTTCGACAAATGTCTACAATCTGATTATTTCACGCTTCGGTTCTGTTTGACAATTATCTGCAATCTGTTTATTTCATGCTTTTGTCCTGTTTGACAATTATCAGCAATCTTTTTCATGTTTCGGTCTTGTTTGACAATTTTCTGCAATCTGTTTCCCGTTTTCCGGCTGGTTTGACCGTTATTTGCAAATTTCTCGTCAGGACAGAGGAAGAGTGGGGGGGGGGGGGGCGGTCGTTGGGGCTCACTTCCCTCATAATTTTAAAGGATCATCGGGCCAAAAGGGGTTTAAACCTTACCTGGGCAGTTGTAGGAGTAGTAGAGGTAATAGAGGTTTTCTTCCCTTGGCGCCTGAGCTCATTCGGTTCCTCAGTCCACTAGGGAATCTGGTCAATATAGGCGAGGATGGATCCAACATAGTGCCACCTTCTTTTTCTCGTAACTTCTACCAGCAGTTGTTCAGGATATATGCGCATGTGAAGCTATTATAGATCATTGTACGCGCTGGTCATCATCGTCGTCACAATCACATTAAGGTGGGGTGGGGGTGTGGGGAAATAAAGGAGGTAATAGAGTATTACAATATGACATTATCACCAACTACTCTATTAGCAAAGAGCAAGAAACGACAACTAACTCCTCTTTGTGGCGCTTTAAGGCATAAGCAGTTGGTCAAAATAAAACAGAAAATAATTATCTAAGAAAGAATATTGTCTTCTACTATACCCGCAACAGTTCGTGAAAGTTTTCTCTGACGAAAAACGTTTTGAGTTTGTAGGCAAGGTTGAACCATTCCAAAATTATACCATCTAGTCTGTTTGAGCG
>CAJHNH020003971.1:22500-52140 GCA_905116865.2 Candidula unifasciata
TACACTTTGGTGTCATTCCATTCTGAGGGCGTGATTTTCGTTCCCTTGACTCTAGCATGGGAAAAGACTATATGTGTGCACAGAAACGGGTCAATATTGCTGGCGTGAAAAGCTGCTTCTCCGCTTCGGTATTGGGCAGAGTTTGAAAAATAACAGACGATACGGAAGACGTCTGCATTAGTAATGTGAATAAAAAGTATATTAAATCACTTCAGTTAAAATGCATTGTCACAGTGTATATCAATAGGACTAGAGGAAGCAAAGAACCATTTTTCACCCTTCAGACGTATTCGGTATGAAGGGTTAGACCTATATTTTATAGACAAACTGGCACTCAGCTGGTGATGTGGTCAGCATGACACTGATCGCCTTTACTTCCCAGGACTGTACCGGGTACCTATTTAAAGATGATTTTTGAAAAAAGGGGGGGGGGGAGGTCCGGATTGGTCAGGATCTGAGCTCATGACCTTTCGATCCGCGGGTGAGCGTCCTGCACGCAGAGTGACTTGCATTACTTGATAAGACCCAGAACAAGAGCATTTTATAGACTGACCAGGAAATTCAGATGTGCGAGGTAACGAACAGGTGGATACATCAGCTGCTGGCGCTCCTCTGGGCGTAAGCTACTATATGATAAAGCGGATGGGATAAAGGCTCTTTGGGATCAAATATGCAGTGCAACAAAGAAAAAAAATGGGATTACATACACTAAAAGATTAATTTAACGGTTGTTGGGTTTCTCGAACAATGAAGGGGAAATGGAGGCCGACTTTTAATCGCGTTGCAGCTGGCACAGTAAGCACGTGAACTCTTCGTTGTTGACAGAAAAAAGAAACGGAACACGCGTAGGCATGTCACGATTGCAGTAATGTCCGTTCTTGATTCATTCATTTATTCATTCACTCATTTATAAGATATACAATGTATCTCTTTCTGTATGATGTGGCTTGTTACTTTCATACATGAAATGGATTTTTAAAAAAAATGAACGAATAACATCGTTATGATGTGTACTTACCTGAGGAAGATGGTCCACTAAGGAGAAGCAGAAGCCAGAGAATCATAAAGGACTTCCTAAGAATTGTAGGTGAATATTTTAAGTAAAGACAGACACAATATCAACCCTATGCACATTTTAAAAAAAAAACAATTGCTATCGCATTTACCACTTTAAAGCCGCGGCTGAAAAGGGCAAGTGAGACTAAGGATGTCATCGTCACAGGGTGTTTGGGTTAGCATTTTGACCGACATGTTTGAATAAATGTTGACGAAGTCTATTGTGCCCTGTCCTTAGTCTGAATAAATTACACCGTGCATCTCTAGAGAGGCGATGAAACGAAACTTGAGGAGAGAGTATAGTGTTCCAGTCATATTTCTTGGATACTAGATAGTATTAATGTTTTAGTCTCTTAGTGGGATAAGTCACTATTTGGTTGTACCCTGTCACTGCCGCTTCTAGCCAACATGTCCGCTATTTCATTGCTTTCCAAACTACTGTGTCCTGGAATCCACTGCATTACAGACTGTTTTGGTGAAGAACCTAGTTGAATCAACTGTTGCGTAAGTCTTCAAACTGGGTGTCTTTTGGGTAAACAATTGCCTGTAGAACTGACATAGCATCAGTCAAAAAGACCACTCTGCTAAGTCCAAGTCCTTTTGAGAACAAAATGAAAAAAAGGTCGACCACATTCAGACTGCTGCTAGCTAGCCGAGGCTGCTAACAGTCTCCGCCTATATTTGTGCTCTGGTTTATTTGCGTTACTTTCGTGACTGAATTCTAGTGTTTGCGCCATTTCTGGGCATGATGCTTTCATCCGAATCAGACCGCTCGTCCTCTACCCTGTTGTTACTTGCGCATGTCTTCCCTAGTCTTATTGATGTTTCCAGTTTCTGTTGTTTCCCTTTGACTTGGCCAGGCATACTTCGTAGGGGAGTATTTTATTTTGCCAATAAGTACTGAAAACAGTTTTTGATTTTAAATGGTTCCGAAATGTGAAAATAACCACTCTGCTATTTTTGTTGTGCTCTTGTCCATTTAAGAAAAATACGTGCAACCAGAAGTGCATCTGCCTCTGCTCTGTAATTAGAAGAATATGAACCTGTGGACCTGTGATTTGTTGATTATTAAACCAACTCTCGATAGACAGCTCTGGTTATTGTAAATATTGTACATTATTTGAAATATTTCAGCTTCCGAGGCAAAATGCTATTTATTAGCCAATCTTCCTTGATGGTCGCATCTTTTAGCATGTCAGTATTTTTTCTCGTCTTTGTCCATGGTATTCTGGGAATCTTTCTAAAGTATTTCAGCTCAAAAACTCCAATTTGCTTCCTTAAGGAATGAAAGATTGTTAAAGGTCCTTTACTTTACTCATTATTCAGCTCTAAAAGTAGTGGACACGACGTTCTGCTAACGTATTTGTTTTGGTCGTATTTGTCCTTTGTGAGTGATTCACATAGGTTTTTAACGTTGCAAGCAGCCGCTGGCCAAACAGCTGAGAACCCTAGGCTTTCATACTGAAAACTCGAGTTTGAATCGTCCATAAGGTCACAGATGATTTTTGTCAGAAAACAGAAAATGCACAGTTCGTGCTGTTTAGAACGGACGGCCGTTCTTGTCGTATCAGATACTGATGACGGATAAATAATAGTTCGATCATTATGAATTAAACAACCGTTTTCTTCATGTGTGTATAACTGTCCAAGTTCTTGATTTTTTTTCCTTTCAATATAAAATTGCTGCTTGAGATCTTCCAGTTTGCTAGTTTTTGTTTTCTTTCTTTGTCTACTGCACATCGCAAGTATATATATATATATATATATATATATATATATATATATATATATATATATATATATATATATATATATATATATATATATATATATATATGTGTGTGTGTGTGTGTGTGTGTGTCTCTGTGTGTTTGTGTGTGTGTGTGTGTGGGTGTGTGGGTGTGAAGAGAACAATATTTTATTCATGCACAAACAGAAGATAAAAATGGATAGGCAACACTAAAAATCTTGCTAGGTAGAAATATATGTATAGAGGAAAACAATGCTGATATATGATAGCGTGCCAGCACACCAGCTGATGACACAAAATAATTAGACCGAAACAGGTCAAGAAATATGGTAGCCCACACCCTTCAACAAGGCTTATGAGATGAGTATGCTCTGGAAAATAGAAATGGGTTTGTCTGAAGACAGCGGTTGGAATCTGTGAGACGGTCAGCGCTGTCGCATATCAGTTCTATATTCGTGTAGGGCATACATGCGTGTTAGGAAATGAACAAGTCTTGCATGAAAAGCTGTTATGGAGTGCAGGGGGGGGGGGGGAGGGGGCGGGGGCGACGTGTCATGTACCAGGCTGAAATATGGAATACTATATCTGGTAATCTGCTAATCTTAGTTTCAGCTTCATAGCAAACGGGTCACCCCATAGTTGCTCCGCTCCTGTACCAAAGAAAAACACACAGATTGTTCATCGCAGTTCCTTGGGAAAAGATTGACAGACTGCTGTCTCAGCATTTCTAGCATATACACGCATTAAAAGCATACGGCAGCCATCCAAAGTGCCAACACAAACAGTCCGACATTAGAAATTATGGAATGCAATATAAGAATAAGACGTTTGCGAGAATCACGTAATTACTGTGAATCTGCAGCCATTACCAGACTACAAGAACAGCATGTTAATAGGGGAGGGGCCAGACAAAAGCACTATGTAGAGGGCCAAATAAAAAAAATAAAAAAAAACACAGGACTGATGTCGTAAGCCGTTGCGGGATTTACTGGGAAGCAGATATGAGCACTTACATCCCTATGGTTCATTGTGCAGTGAGGATAATCTGTCGACTAACTGAATAATTTATCAACCAATTAACCAACAAATCAGCAGCTAACTGTATATCCAACCAAACAACTAACTAAGTAACTCACTAAAAAAACTAACTAACAAGATGATGATTATTATGGTCAACGGAAAAGAATCGTGTGTTTCTACCACTAAGGGTAAAACAAACGAACTTTGGAATACACTCTTCACTGGCTACCGAGGACGGTGGGAGCACATGTAGGAATATCTCGAGTGCAGTGAGGTCACTTCTTGAATAATTCAGTCATCCATCATGCATAGCAGGTGCTAGTTTGACAACTGATGAAGGACAGACAGATTTTTATTCAACGCCATTATTATTAGATAGATTTTACTTACAGGATGCATCTATTTAATTCATGATTCATTTTAGATATGCAGCTGCATAACGTTTACGAATATCTTTGAATAGTAACTTTGTTAGACTTCATTAATTAGTAGATGGTGTATAAGTCCAACGGTTAGCCGATATGTACTTCTTGTTAGTTATTTCCTTCCATTTACGTAGGTATACCGATGGCAAACAGAAGTACTCAAATGTTGATGACGACATGTTTATTTAATTTTCTTTCAAAAGTTGTGTCCCGAAATAACGTCTCATTACTTAGTAGAACAGTAACATTTTCAAATCAGTTCACGAATGCATTGACACTGATAACGGTCACTGCATATTATAGTTCTTTTCTCCACTCTTGCATGCAGTTAGCACGCGAGCTGTATTTAGTTTTTTGAAGAAAATAATCGCTTTATCTTGCTAAGATGTGAGTAGACTTGTTGATTTTGTTTTTTTTTAAAGTTTGACAACTATTCATTATTAAATATAACATAGATTTTCACAGAACATGTAAAGTTTCATCTAGCAATGTTAACCACCAAGCACGTACACACATATACACACACACACACAAATAATAATTAGTGAATTGCTTGGCGTGACACCACAACACATATCGGCAAATGGCAACCGATCACTGCAAAATTGTCGTAATACAATATGGAACTAAGGCAGAACTCCTACTAAGGGAGACGTCCATCCCTATTACACAAAGACTGGGACGGTAAGCAAGGCGGAAAAATCTAATTATATAGATCAACGGCTTGCAAAGCGAAATAGCAAAGTGTTTGGCACACATGAGGCATGTTGGGACACGAAGGAAAACATGGCTGGCCATCGTGGAAAAGATTGGGACCTTACCACGTAGCACACAAAGACAGTAATGGAAGCACAACAAGTTAGAAAAAGCGATGCAGGCACATCTTGGCCCCCTGGAGTGATTCCTGTTGTAAATACAAACAGGGAAGAGACAAATCCTCTGTTGACTAGGGTAGAGCATAATGACGAGTGCCCCTTAAATTCTTCTGAAAGGGCACATTTTGACAACGCATATCTGAAAAGTAGAAAGAAATGTCTTCGCGTTGGCACATGCAATGTTAGAACGTTATATCAAGTTGGAAAATTTGACTGTTTAATTTCTGAGGCAAAGAATATGAATTTAGATATTTTGGGAGTATCAGAAACAAGATGGACAGAAGTTAGCTGCCTAAAGAGAGATGATTACATATTTATTAATTCTGGAGGAGAACATCATGAACGGGGAGTAGGATTCTTGATAAAAAGAAATTTAGAGAAGTTTATTAGCGGGTTCTGGGCTCACAATGACAGAATTATATTGATCAAGATCAAGGCAAGACCTTTTGATATTGCAATAATACAGACATATGCACCAACAACTGACTACAGTGATGAACAGCTTGAAGAATATTATGAAGAACTACAACAAACACTGAAAGTCACTGAAAATCATCAAAGGTCTTAATAGTTATGGGAGACCTGAATGCAAAAGTTGGGAAAAAGAAGCACAAACATATTGTAGGGCAATTTGGCATGGGATCAAGGAATGACAGAGGAGACAGATTGATACAGTTTTGCGAAGAGAACCAACTCATTATCTGTAATATATATTTTCAACATCCACCTAGAAAACTGTTTACGTGGAAGAGTCCAGGAGATATAAATAGAAACCAAATTGACTATGTAATGATTAGAGACAGATTCAAAAACAACATAAAGAACGCCAAAACATACCCATGTGCGGATATAAATTCAGATCACAACCCTGTGGTAATAAAAATACGAATTAAACTTAAAAAAGCAGGAAAAAAAACGCAAAGGTTACCCCACATAGACATATCAGCTTTGAAACAGCCAGAAATAAGCCAGCAGTACCTAGTGGAGGTTAAAAAAAAATGACAGATTAATAGTTGAACGCATGGAACAATATCGACGGGAGAATCCAGAGGACAAAATTAATACAAAAAGGGAATGTTTCAAAACCAGTATAGAAACAGCTAATGCCATCTTACCAGTGAAAGAAAACAAGAAAAATTAAGTATGGATGACTAAGGAAATTATTAACAAAATGGCACAAAGGAAGAAAGCACCAAAAAAAAAAAAAAACTCCAGAATATTCATTAATAGACAAAGAAATACGAAATATGTGTAGAACTGATAAGGAAACATGGATTTAGTTAAAATGCAAAAAAATAGAGGATCTTGAAGTAAAACACAGAACCAAGGAAAAACATGCAAATATAAGAAAACTTACAAACAAGGAAAAACATTTAAGAGGAAATGGTTGTATTCGGGGGAAGGTTGGAACAATTATTGTTGATAAGAAAGATATAATAAAAAGATCGACTGAATACACAGAAGACCTGTTTTGGGACAACAGAGGTGACAAACCGCCAATCCCTAATATTCAAGAGGCACCAAACATATTAAAGTCTGAAGTAGAGAAAGCCATTAAACAGATGAAACAGGGAAAAGCTGCAGGTCCAGACAACATAACTGCAGAAATGTGAAAATCATTATCTACTTTTGGAATTGATACTATCACAGAAATATGCAATGACATTTATAACTATGGGTACATTCACAGGGACATGAAAACATCTGTTTTTATCACACTACCCAAGAAATCAAAAGCTGTTGATTGTGAAGGTTACAGAACTATTAGCCTAATGAGTCACGTAACTAAGTTACTCTTGAAGATAATACAAACAAGATTTCAAGATAAAATAGAGAAAGAGGTTTCTGAAGAGCAATTTGGATTGCGAAAAAACAGTGGTACTCGAGAGGCCATAATTTGTCTAAAGATGCTGACTGAAAAATATATAGAAGTTTTGAAAAATATTTATGCATGTTTTAGCTATCGACAGAGTGCAACATGAACAACTAATTGCAGCTCTTCAAAACATAGGACTAGACGGAAAGGATATCAGACTTATTAGAAACTTAAACTGGGAAGATATGACATCTGCTCACCCCAGATAGAGATCAAAAGAGGAGTAAGACAAGGATGTGTGCTGTCGCCTAGCCTTTTCAACTTATGTACAGAAACTATTTTTAAAGAAATTGTAGAATTACCAGGACTGCACATCAATGGTAGAATAATAAACAATCTGAAATATGCTGACGAGACAGTGTTGCTAGCATAGAGTGAGCAGGAGTTGCAAGACCTAGTGGAGCAAGTAAACAGAAGGAGTGCAGAATTTGGATTAGATATAAATTTGAAAAAGACAAAAACCATGATATTTAGCACAGAAAATAATCAGCTAACAATGAATATCACAGTGAACGGAGTGAAATTGGAACAAATTAAAAATTTCTTATATCTTAGACAAGTAATAACTTGTGACGGCAGAAGTGAAACAGAAGTCAAGAAAAAAATAGGGATGGCCAAAAACATTTTCAACAACATGCAAAAGTTACTGACATCAAGAGAAATAAGCAATACATTTAAAATGAGAATTGTCAAATGTTCTGTATT
Source organism: Candidula unifasciata (assembly GCA_905116865.2). Taxonomy (NCBI): domain Eukaryota; kingdom Metazoa; phylum Mollusca; class Gastropoda; order Stylommatophora; family Geomitridae; genus Candidula; species Candidula unifasciata. Next base: position 30,208 of record CAJHNH020003971.1, read on the forward strand.
CTCAACATTACTGTATGGCACAGAGACATGGACAATGAACAAACAACTGGAAAATCGTATCAATTCTTTGGAGATTACAGAAGATTAGGTCGTATTTCATGGAAACAAAAGCTATCAAATACAGAGGTACTGGGGAAATTGGAAATGAAAAAAAGAGTTGCTAGGTGAAAAAAAAAGAGACAAGTGAAATATTTTGGCCACATTAAAAGACATAACATTATTGTAAAGATCATCCTAGAGGGAAAGGTTCAAGGTAGGCGTGCAAAAGGCAGACAGCGTTACAAGTGGGAGGATAACATCAAAAGATGGACGAACAGCAGTATGAGTGAGTGTACATCAAGGACAAGAGACAGGGCTTGTCGGAGATCCATTGCAGCCAACCTTCATTGTGGAGACGGCACCTGATTGATTGAGTGCACATGGAACATTTAAAGAAAACAATAATTAATATATTCACAAGATTCTTGACAGTCTTATTGCATGGCATGGAAGTTTGTCGGCACACGAACTGATACATGCTGGAGATTGTAGATTATGGAGAGGCATGATCGCCCGCGCCAATCGGCAAGGCACCTGATGATGATGATGATTATATTAATTTATTATTTTCTTTCAAAATAACTTTACTATTTATGTGTTTTTTTTTTTTCAGTAACTCTACTGAAACCATCAAAGACTTTCTAAAACAACTTCCCCCAACATCCTTACAGCTTAGAATCAATTGTGTGGTAGTGTTATGATCGACAATTTTATCAGTAACACGCGCCGTGCCGACAAGCTTCATCATCATCGTATTTTTGCCTGTCCTGTTCCGTTTCTTATTTCAGTTATGCATCTTCCATCTGATGTTATCCATGTGCCCAGATACGTAAATTTCTGTACTTGTCCTAAAATAACACCATCAACTTTTATTACACACTTAGGAATAATTTGTTTCTTTGATACCACCATTACTTCTGTTTTCCCATTTTTCAAACTGAGGCAAATTCTTCCACTTTCTAACACCACAATGTCTGTCATTTCATGTAGTTCTTTCTGACTTGTTGCTATCAAGACTGTGTCATCAGCATAACGTTAATTGTTTATATTGTGCCCACCAAACATAATTCGGGCATACAAATTAAAGCTCTCATTATATATTCACTGTATATTGAAAATGAATCAGGTGACAGTACACATCCTTGTTTTACCCCCCTCTTTATGCTTTGAAATATTCCTAAACAGTTGTTAATTCTTATAGCTGCTGTTTGCTGCCAATACATATTCTTTATTATTCGTAGATCTTTCCCATCAATGTTTAATTTTTCTAACAGTTTGATTACTTCTTCATGCTTCACACAGTCAAAAGCTTTTGTATAGTCTATGAAGCATATGTACAAATCAGTCTTTACTTCTATAGCTCTTTCTGACAATGTCCTTTGGATGTATATGACATCGTTTGTACTTTTTCCTTCTACAAATCCACAATGTTCATCGCTGATTTCTGGTTTAATTTTGTTTTTATTATTATTTTCCGAATTAATCTCAGTAAAATCTCGGTCATGTGACTTATAAGACTTATTGTGCCATGGTCTTCACATTTTATAGTGCCTGGTTTCTTTGGCAGAGCTATAAATATGGATTTTAAAAGATAATTTGGAATATACCCACTATTATCAATATCATTTAAAAGTTTAGTTATTGTTTTCAATTCCAAAATCTCCCAGAGCTTCGATTTCTTCCAGTGAGAAGTTGTCTGGCCTGGGTGCTTTTCCTTTCTTCATATGATGTATTGCATCCTCAACTTCTGCAGTCATTATTGGTGGACCATCATTGTTGGTCTGCAGTTATACATCTGGACTATTATCATCATACAATTCCCGTATATACTCTGTCCATCTGGTAATTATATTACAATGTCCCAATAATAAATCACCATCTTTTGATTTCAAACATCCAGTGCTTTTACTTGTCATCTTTCCTGTTAACATATTTATCTGTTGGTACATGGAATGTGAGTCTTTCCTGCTGTTTTCCCCAATCTCTGTACACACTTGATTCAGCCAGGCTTCTTTAGTCACTTTGCATTTGTTCACTTTTTCTTTTTGTATTCTAGAGTATTCTTCTTTTCATTCTTTTTCTTCCTTCTTTCATCCATCAACTGCAGAATTTCGGTTGACATCCATTTCTTTTTTGCAACTCTATGGGTTGGTTGGATTGTCTCTTTAGATGTCTGCTGAATTGACTCACGCAACATATCGCACTGTTCATCAATAGTCTGTATAATTTCCATTGCATTATGCCGGTTTTGTACAGTGACATTGTACTGGTCCTTAATTTCTTTATCCGTTCTAAGAATTCATAAATTTAACGGGGTTCTGTAGTGTTTTTCTAATGTTCTTTAGTTTTATTCTAATTTTTCTTACAACTGGAACATGGTCGCTAAAGCAGTCTGCTCCTGGTCTAGTTTTTGCTCCAACTAAGCTGCTCCAGAATCTTCTTGAAATCAAAACATAATCAATCAGATTGCGGAGATTATCACCAGGACTTTTCCAAGTCCACAATCTTCGAGGATGGTGTTTAAACCAGGTGTTACCTATTATCATGTTGCGTGACTCAGCCCATGCTAAAAATCTGTCACCTCTCACATTTTTTTCGCCTAGGCCATAGCCACCGGTTATTCCATACACTTTTTCACTTCCTATTTTCTCGTTGAAATCTCCAAGTACCATTGTTACTTCAAAATTTTTGCATTGATCAACAGCCATGTCTAACTCGTCGTAAAATGCGTCAATATCTTCCTCTGAACTATCTGCTTTTGGGGCATAAATCCGTAGTAAGTTGATGTCAAACGGTCTGCCGCGAAGTTTTACTAATAGTACTCTTATCTGATATTGTCCAAAATCATTTCACAGTTTTTGAGTTCTTTTAATCTAAAATAATACCAACTCCCTTATTATATTCTTTCCCACTAGAGTAAATAATTATGTACTAATCTAAATACTTTTCACCTGCTCCTAGCCATCGCATTTCACTAATTCCTAACATGTTGATGTTCATTCTCTTCAATTCCATCTTGATGTTATCCAACTTTCCGTTTTGTACGAGTGTTCTGACATTCCATGTACCAATGTTTATGATGTTTCTACCATTTACTTTTTCTACTGTAGCTGGATGACGGTCGGGTATCACCCGTAGAACATGATGCTCCCTACCGGACGAGGTGATTCCACTGGAATCCCTATTCACGTTGTTATCTGAATACGTATTATTTTGAGGCATGATTTTCTCTGGATAGTACAGCGGTGGTTTCCCCTTGCCTTCCGCCAGTTTGTATATGGTTTGACTCCAATAGCCTTTGTCTAAAGAGACTTACCCTGCAAGGCAGCACGAGGGAGAGGTTATGGCGCCTCTTACCCGCCAATGGCCATGTCGTAGAGTTTTGAGGTATTTTATAGAGTTAGCTGTCCCACCAACTAACCCGCCTCCTCTCAATGACCATCACCTGTTTTGGTCCACGGCCACTTATTCAATATATTCGTGGCTAACCTCTATATCTTGAGGCCTTTCCACCATCCGCCACCTGGTGGACGCGCATAGTAGTAGGACAGGCTCCTACCCCCGGAGCCGACAAGCTTAGGCGTTCATAGTCACTATCACAAAGGATCATTAGAATCACAGACATCGCTGCTGTCAGAGAGCACATTATGGGCGGAGGGGGAGGGGGGGGGGGTTGAGGGGGTGTAGGTGTTATGACTCCTAAATAATTTTCTGAAGATTGGGGCCTCAAGGTGTTTAAGTCTTGTTTATTTGCACAATAATAATAATTTTTATTATTATGTCCTAGATGACAAGCGAATGTAGTAAAGGTTTTGAAATTATTTATGAAATGTATATACGAAAACTTTAAAAACCAGCAGGCATTTTGGTGGTTGATGTAAAAGAGGCGGGTGGGGGGGGGGGGGGGGTGGAGAGACATTGAGCCTTCACTATTGTTTTTCAGTTGGGGGGGGGAGACTTAAGGTACTTAAGCACAAAGGTTCTGCTCACTATAATTATGGATAGGGTCAGTGTTCTTGTGTAGCTCTCTCCATCAAGGTATTTTCTGTGTTCCTCTCTCTTATTATCAATCTTGCCAATTGTTAACAAGTTCCCGATTCATTTCTTCTCACTTCCTGTCTGAGAAACAACTAGTGTCTTATTTTTTTTTTTTTTTTTTAAATAAGTTTGCGACTTCCATCTGACTCTAAGAAGGTTGACACATATTTTTTTTCTATAATTCCATGTGTATTCTCAAAGAAAAAATAAGCATAAAACTGTTCCTATTGCTGTCTACCTATTGCAGGTACAATAGACTTAAATGTGAATGCTGAATTAGGAATTGACATCACAGCCCTCGGGACACTCCCATAAGCGACCCGTTCCTATCTTCAGCAGCAAGAGAAGTGTTCCATTTCTGATGCAACCAACCTCTATAATTGTATATCTGTCTCCCCTTTCCCTTGAGTGTTGTAAATTAAACTGTCATCGCACAAAAGGAGACGAGTAAAAGGGGACGATGAGATGTTTGACGGTCACAGCTCGGGACTTAGTGCCAGTGCCTGGTGCAGAGATGCTTACACGGGCTGAGGAAAGGAAGGAGAAGAGAGAAAGCAAAAGGGGAGGGATGCGGATGTTTGGGGGTAATTTTCTTTAGCGTGTTCAGACCCACCTTTTTATACTTTTGTGTCTTTCTTTTTCTTCATGTCTGCATTTGTCGAGATTAGTATCGACCAGTTTTTACTCTGTCTCCCTCTCTCTTTATTTCTCTCTTTTCTCTCTTTAATTTTTTTTTTTTTATGCGGTTAAACCGACAGTTTTATTATTTTCATTCACATCTCTCTTATATGTACATATGTGGTGTGTATGACAATGTTCGTGTTTACAATTATGACAAACATTTGGTAATTTTCTCGGTCTTTCTCTCTCTCTACTTCTTTTTTTCTCTTAAAAAAAAAAATATATATATATATCCTACATAATGTACCATTTGCTTAAATGCGCCGAAATTTTTAGCCTCAGATCATCGACCCTGCTTCCCTCACAACCCCCTTCTCCTTTCCGCCCTGGCTTTAATTAAGTGTAGACACTATTCGTTCAGAGTGTTTGTTTACTGTAAATATTATTTTAAGTATATTATTATAATAATTTGTCATTCAGCACACTAATAATAATAACAATTATTGATAACAACGAGTGTCTGTGTATTTATGGGTGCTTATGTATGTTTAGGGTCGTGCATGTGTTAATTTTTATGAATGTGTGGGTATGTTTGAGTGCAGAAATGTATGAGTATATGGTGTGTATGTATGGTCGTAAGTATGGGCGTAAGTATTTCTGAGTGTGAGTGTGTGTGTGTGTGTGTTTGTGTGTTTGACATCCTTCGATACGTAAGAGTGTTTGTACGCAGAGCTATATATGTATATGTGAATATGAATGAGTGTGAGTGTATGTATGTGTATTATGTGTGGTTATGCTTGAAGTACATATGAAATAATGTGTACGCATTAGTGTATGTATGTGTACTGAATGTATTAATGTGTTTGTGTGACTGTATAAATGTATTTGCATGAGAATGAGTGCACTGATTTGTACGTACAAATGTGAGTGTATGTGGTCTAAATGTAAGCCGGGCCTTCGCGTCCAATTTTTAACCCTTTAAAAATTAACCTTATTCGTTCATTCATCTTGTCTGTCTGTCTGACTCTCTGTGTTAATGTCTGGGAAAATTGTGACTACTTTTTTGTCTGCCTGTCAGTTTTGTGTCTGTCTTTTGTGCAAACACTACAAACTTAATGATTTACTGCGGAATTGCAGCCACTATTAAATTATACGTTTAGTTCATTGTATATCTTATTCCTTTCCACCGATTCTATCTGTTAGGTAATAATGTGACATTTCAGAAAGGCAATCAGCAACAATTGCAACAGTCGCAGGTAAAAAAAACCCATATATTTTTGTCCTAGATGGCAGGACACCATTACATTATGGCTTGAAAAGGTCCATGACATTACTTTAATTTGCAGTGTGAATTATACGCATCAAATATGATAGGAATCTTTACTTTGAATCAATGAATCAAAATAATTTGAGACAAAAAAAAAAAAAACGAGAAAAGTTACCACAGAGAAGAATACAAAAACACAACTCTACGGAAAACGTATGCGCACATTTATTAATTGCCAATGTAGGCAATGTGTAAATTTGCTCCAATGAAATGAGCAATTAAGTATAATCGGTACAATCCACAAAACAACATATTTATTATGTAGATTTATTTATAAAGAGTAAAAATCCAATAGTCCTGTATTTAAGGTGAAAATACTCATTCCACGCGACAGATGAAAGCAATCACCATTTGTGACAATATTGAAAAAATTGCATATCTTATTTATTAACTCCCCTGGGCTATCAAAATTCTCCATTTGTTGATGTAATCGGCTCTTCTATCTAGGGACCATGATAGATTCGCCAAGCTCTTAACTATTTTTCGTTTGGCCATTTCTTTGAAAAATTTAAATTTTTTTTTTTCTTTTAACTGGCCAAAGTATGGTTGTCTTTGTGGATTAGAATCAGCTTCAAATATGTGTAAAGGTAAAAACGTCTTTGCCTTGTATATTAAACATTAAAAAAAAAAAAAATTATGTGTCGAGTGCCTAAACAAAGGCTATTATATATATTAATCAATGCGTATTATTATAATATGCACATCTGTACATGTGGTGTCATTTGTTTCCAATAAATTTTGTTGTTGCTGTTAGTTGCGCGTGTGTGTTTATGTTTGAGTGTGTGTGTGTGTGTGTGTGTGTGTGTACATATATTGGATAATGTTGCAACCAAAAGACGATTGACACACTTGATGATGTTTGTGAGGAGTTGACTTTGTGAATAAGAACTAATTAAACTAATTTCGATAGCTCATAATAATGCCCTCGTTATATTTCCGACATTCTTCTTTAATCTCTAATTCCGTTGGCTCAGACAAAATAACTGTGTATTTCTCATCCTACAATACATTTCCGATTGGATATTCTCGATTATCCCTTCCTTAAAAAAATATAAGAGAAGTTTCTTACACAAACATACTTATATATATTTATATGTATATATATATATATATATATATATATATATATATATATATATATATATATATATATATATACACACACACACACACGTAGATTAAGCACATCAAATCTTGTTTCTACAGAGCGAAAATGATAACAGCATTTTATCACTTGACGAAGGTCTGTCTAGGGACATATTTCAGAAAAGCTAATGTCTTTTGTTTTAGACATTATTAAACTACTATTTCAACAATATTATTGTGGTTTTTATTTCTGAATGTCCTGCAAATGATTTCAAAGAAAAATTTAAATATCTGTGACTTTCTGTAATAGTGATCGATGCAGTGTTCATTTATTTATATTCCACCCTATGACCATTGCAATAAAATGATTGCAGAAAATTGTATAAACATTTTAATAAGAATTACACTCTAATCACAAATATTATATTAGATTGACATTTCTGGCACTGCATGGTGATTCATACTTGTTTGTTACAATAAAGTTTCCCTTAAAGAAAAACATGCTATTGACAACAGATTACAAATAATAAAGATTTTTTTATTGAATGACTGAACACACCTCTACAGTGTATGTACAGTTAGAAAATATCGGTTAAGTGCTGTTATCATTTGGCTTCCTATAGGTGAAATGCTATAGAAAGATTCTCAGAATATCTTGGACAAAGAAGATGAGAAATATTGACATCTTAAAAGATCTGAACATCAATGAAGATTGGCTAATGAATAGCATCCTTTCTCGAAAGCTGAAATATTTTGGTCATATCAAGCACCACGACGGATTGGACAAAATTATAGCAGAAGGCATGGTACCAGGAAAAAGGAGCAGGGCCGACCAACACGAAGATGGGCACAGGATATAAGTGACTCCTTGAGTGTGAAAGTGCATGAGGCGGGAGAACTGGCGAGAGACCGAATTTCTTTCAGGCAGACTGTGATGAGAGGGACGTTTTGCAAAGGACCTGCTACATGATGATGATGATGTTGCTGTTATAATAAAACACAAAGATTCAATCAAAAAGAAATACAATGGCGGTGCTGGCATTGCTAGCTACATGCGATGAACATGAAAGCCGCCGGTTTGCCTCGATTAACAATAAGGATGACGTGTACTCTTCTTGTTCCTTGAGGCAATTATATATAAAAGTTGGTGATTATCCACAGAAGAGTTACCATCATTTGTCGCAGGGTTTTGCCTGTCAGAAAAGGAAAACATGCAAATTATATAATTTATTATTTGAAGGAAAAAAAAAAACACAGAAACAATATGATGAAAATACAGATATAATTTTCATTTAAGGTACATGTAACAGGCTGGTGGAAAAGGTTGTTTGCCGGTTATAATTTCAATCTGGCTCAAACTATCAGGTTTACTGACTGGAATTCTCCAGAAGCCAGTCGTGAATGCGATATAAGGCCCGGAACAAAAAAAAAAGTACTATTTTCGCTGACATGTAGCCCTATATTTTGGTTACGGAATCGTACCTAGTTCGAGCGCAACGTAAATGCCGGAGCACAGAATCGAGAGAGATGAACTGGCTCACTAATTACGTGTTTTGATGGTACGTTCTATAGAGAAATGGTGTTAGATCTAGATTTCCATATGCATCCTTGCACACTTCTAGGAATCATTTTTTTTTAAATAATTGTTTTATTTTATTTGTTGCTATTTCAAACTAGCTGAATTCTGGCTATCTTTGTTGATTAAAATTCATTCTAAACATGTGTATAGTTCATGTCGTCTCCTTAATATATATTTACTCCCCCCCCCCCACCCGCTTTTTTTCGGAATCTTATTCACATGCGTAGACAAAAACTATTATATATTAATCAGTGGTTATTGTTATAGTATGCAAATTAGTAGATGTGGTTTCACGTTTTTCTTTCTTCCAATTATTTTATTTTGTTGGTGGTGTTGTGTGTGTGTTTTTGTGAGAGAGAGAGAGAGAGAGAGAGAGAGAGAGAGAGAGAGAGAGAGAGAGAGAGAGAGAGAGAAAGAGAAAGAATATTGAATAATGGCACAACTAAAAGACGGTGACACACTTGATGATGTTTGTGAATTGTTGTCGTTGTAAATTAAAACTAATGAAACAAATTTAGACAGATCATAGTGGTTCACGTACATGCTTTAATGAACGTAAAATTGTGTCAATACAGATAAAATGCCTTAGAAGAGCTGCAGGAGTTTCAAGGAAAAGATACGAAATCACGAAATCAGACGAATGCTAGGAATAAAGCCATTCTCACAAGTTATCAAAGAACTACATATGTAGTGGTTTATACATCTTACAAGAATGCCCTCTTACTATCTACCACTGCAAGCTGCACTGAAGCGTTACAACGGGTATAGAGCGAGGGGAAGATCTCGTGAAACATGGAGTGATGGCATCAAGAACAACCTTACAAAAATGTACACAAATCCTAATAGTGCTCTCGATAGAGCTTATCGACGAACGTTAGATTTCCCCAGACACTTCGCTGAGATACAAGGTGGAAGAAGAAAAAAAGAAGAAGAAGAAGAAGAAGAAGAAGAAGAAGAAGAAGAAGAAGAAGAAGAAGAAGAAGAAGAAGAAGAAGAAGAAGAAGAAGAAGAAGAAGAAGAAGAAGAAGAAGAAGAAGAAGAAGAAGAAAAAGAAGAAGAAGAAGAAGAAGAAGAAGAAGAAGAAGAAGAAGAAGAAGAAGAAGAAGAAGAAGAAGAAAATGAACAAAAACAAAGCTTTCTTTAAAATAAAATAGTTGACCAAACATTATAATAATAAAAGCTTTTTTTTTTAAATGAATGACTGAAGACATCTTTACATTGTGTGTACAGTTAGACAACACAAGAACAACCATCTACAGTGACAACCCTACAGACAGCAAAAAACACTTGATAGCTATAAACAAAGAGACTTGGTTGAACAGATGTGCCATGTGAGACACTAGAAAAAAGAGATTTTAAGACACATGACTGGCCCTGATCCTAATGACAGCATTAACCATCCAACAAGAAGGGACCAGGCCACCATCTTCAGACTTATAACACAGCATACTCCACTCAGTGGACATCTAAACAGAATACAGCCACAATACTCCCGATAGTGCCAGATATGTAACAACCCCTATGAAAACTGTTGAAAACCATATCTTAGAGTGCCCAACACTGAAAGAATGCTAATCACTCCGAGACCAGACAAGTGGAACACCTTGTACGGAGGAAAAGAACAGCTCGTGAAAACATGCAGATTCCACTACATGGCATTGGGACAAAGGGCGAAAGCTCATGAGCCGCTGGATCGATAACAAAAACAACAACAACACATCTTTACAATGTGGGTACAGTTAGACAACATCGGTTAAGTTCTGTTATAAAAAAAAACCATAAAGATTCCATAGGAAAAAAATACAATGGCCTTGCTGCAATGCGACATGCGATGGAACACGAAAGACACCTGTTTGCCTCGATCATCAACAAGGCTGCGATTAATTCAATTTGTTCCTTGAGACTATTATATATTCAAAAGTTGGTAACCATCCACAGAAGAGTTACCATTAACTGTTGCAGGGTTATGCCTGTCAAAAAAGGAAAAATAAGCAATTTGATTATTAATTACTCAAAGAAACAGCAGCAATGTGCTGCAAAATACAGATATTAGTTACATTCAAGATATGCTAACAGGCTGGTTGAGTAGGTTGTTTATCTGTTATAATTTTAGTTTGGCTGCATTTGCGGGCTCAGACTGGCAGCTTTGCTGATTAGAACTCTCGGTAAGTGCCCTGCATCTAATAATGGTGATTTCAAAACCAGGACATAAGAAAACTCTCTCTTTGCCATAGCAGTCACCCTAGAGACATGTAGTTCTAGCTGTTAGTTGTCGAACCGCACTTGGTTCGAGGGCAGCGTAGGTAAAGGCGAACTGAGCGCAGAGAGATGAAAAGGCTCTGTCACAGTCTAGTGCGGGTATGGGACATAACAGGGGGATATAGTGAATGTTTATGTTTTTACGGAGTGACCGCAACATGACCGGTAGCTCAGGTGACAGTAACAAACGTCTCACATAAATCCGTGTTGGTATGTGTTGATCGTTAACTGGTGCCTGCGCAGAATAGAGGGAATTAAATGGTATGATAGAATAACTAATGTAGAAGTTTGGGAGACAACTAAACAGGCTCCTGTGGACCAAGAGGTGAGGAAAAGACGCTGGCGTTGGATAGGACACACACTGAGAAAACAGGAGAACAGCATAACTAGAATGTCTTTGCATTGGAACCCACAGGTCTTTCTCTCTCTGACTTCCGGTTAAAATGGACGCTAGACAGCGGCGCTGTGTCGGAGCGGAGGCAAATTTTTTGCTTCTGCCGGACGGTGGCCGAAGTATTTTTGCTCCATTTGTAGACTGGATATAGTTTCGTCGCCCAGCTTCTGAGTTGAATGCATGGCGTGACCCTGTGAGCTGCGGATTGCATTTGGAATGTTTTTTCGACTGTGACCAACGTGGTGTGAATTGTAGATTCAGAAAATGGCGCGATGCCGGTCGTCAATGTTGGCGGTGCCCGTGTGTGATTACAATTGATCGCGTGGGAAACTGCTGATCTGTTGGCGACAAGTTCTGCTATCATCAATGATGAACTGCATTTCTAATGTTGGACTGTTTGTGTTAGCACTTCGGATGGCTACCATATGCTTTAATGCGAGTGTATGCTAGATATGCTGAGACAGCAGTCTGTCAATCTTTCCACAAGGGACTGTGATAAACATTCTGAGTGTTTTTCGCTGGCACAGGAGCGGAGCAAAGATGGGGCAACCCGTGTGCTATGAAGCTGAAACTAAGACTACCAGACTACCAGACTACTACCATAGAAATAAAGGAAGGCCAAAAGACACATGGAGAAGAGAGCTGGAGAATGAAGTTAGAAAGGTAGGGAGGACATGGAGAGAGCTCCATGCAATGGCGAAGGATAGAACGACTTGGCGTGAGTTAGTTGAGGGCCTATGCATTGGGGGATAGAAAGGCAGAAGAAGAAGAAGAAGAATGTGTTGATCGTTAACGTAGCCACGAGGACTGCACGGACTAAGGACTAAACAGTTCAAGTGAAACAAAACCAACTTAGAGCGCGACTACAGAGGAGTTGGTTCCAGGACTTGTGACTGTAGACTTGTGACTAGTTTTTACCGTTAGATCATGGAGCGTATTAATGTTATTGTAGTGACAGTTAGTTAATATATTAATGTGTTCAACTGGACAGTAGGATTAGTTCGTGCCTTGTACAGCATCCGACAGACAAAGTTAGTATCTTATGTAGCGATTCACGTGGGTAGCTTGTTGGTTTAGCAGTTATGCTGGTAGCAAGGTTGTTGTAGTATTTTGTGATTTGATCTATCTATCCTCGCTCATTTTGCCCGCACTCTGCAGACGCTCCACATGACAGGGTGGAGTCCAGTGGCAGAGAAAAGAGTGTGGGTCGAGAGCGATCTGGGTTGAACCAGGTAAAATCAGTACAACACTTTCTCGACCAGCCACAAGCATCTCGTGGTGTCACTTGTAGCACGGATTTTCCGCTTTGCTCTCTGTGTGCGTGGAGACCATGCAAAGCACCTCGTCACAGTAGATTACTTTTGACATAGGCATCATAGTTGAATATTGTCAATATTAGAAGAGAAACGACTGCATTTCTTCTTCTTCTTCTTTCATTCGCAAGAAAAAGATTATCTATGTCTGCAATGTAATCTCCAATATGAACTTCACTGTCGTTTGTAATTCACTCAGCAACCGTAAAGTTTGACTTGCACCGATGTTTTTCTTGGCCAAATATTTTGCCTTGATATGTTAGTTGTGTTTAGGAAAATCTTGGAGGACATGATCTGTTGTCTGACATGATCTGTTGTCTCAGGTGCTTATCCACATGTGCACATGGCTGATTCGCTTGTTTTAAATTGTGTGTACATGTGACTGCAAAGTCGATTGTGTCCTGTTCTAAGGCGTACAGTTATAACTTGTTCAGGTTTGTCCATAAAATGGTAATCGTCTTATGCTGATTTTTTGTGGCTTTCTGATAGATTTAATTATGCTCTTCTTTACTTGATAAGCGACTGGTACGTCGGGTTGTTTTTCATTTGTACCTTTCTTAGCTAGTTTATCAGCTCTTTCATTTCCAGGAACTCCACAGTGGGATGGTATTCGTTGCATAGTTGGACTGTTGTAGGATTGTCATGTGTCCGCGATTAGGCGCCGATATGGTGATAGTGACAATCAGACAGCGGGTGCTTGCGGTTTTTCGATGAAGGTCATGTCCACGTGCCCCTGAGTGTTTAAAAAAAAAAGTTTCCAGAAATTCACTTCGAGACTTGCCCGCCTCGACTTCATCTTTATCATCATCACTGTGTGCCGTGGGGTCCACCATTTCAGATGGGATACAAAAATAGCGTTATTTTGACATTGTGGCTTAGGCTGTTCTTGTTCCACTGTCATAGGCGTTCTGGGCCGTCAATATGGCTTACTTTCTCCGTTCGTATATCACCCTCGGGTCTATCTTGTCAATGTTTGTTTTAATGAACAATGTCCTAAGTGTTGTTATAGTTTAGGGAAACATACATCTACGTTCAGCTGTATCTAGAGTTTAGACTCGCTGGCAATTAGTTTTTGCCTACGGGTCTGTTGCCGAAATACATGCTTATAATGTCTTATTAGTATGTTGTCCTTGTTATTACCGATTGTTCTATCTCTCCATAAATGGTAACTTTACCGTACGATATCTTCCGTCTTGTGGCGTCCTATTTAGAACAAACCTCAGTTCTGAAAGGCAATTTCGTGTGTGATTTTTTTTTTTGGTTAAGTTTGTAATAGCAGTGACATCACATTATTTGTATAAAAAATTATTCATGCATTAATCATCATTCCTCATCAAATAAAATTATACGCAGTAGATTTCGGAATCTAGGTCTACACATTCGGGTTTTAGATCCAAATTGTTTAGGAGTTGGGTTGTCCACAACTCTTGAGTCGAACTTCCTACTGTATGCTGTTCTATATATTAAACATTGGTGTGTGTGTGTGTGTGCGCGCGCGCGTGTGTGTGTGTATGTGCTTGTGTGTGTACTTGTGTGTGTACTTGTGTGTGTGTGTGTGTGTGTGTGTGTGTGTGTGTGTGCTCTGTAAGTGTTCAGCTTAGTTGGTTTAGAGGTAGTCAGTCACAGGCCTACACAGCGAGCCTTATGTCGTCAAGGCAGTAAACCAGGTCTATGACAGGCTCACTGGTTTCATGTTTTAGTGGTACATTTTATCAATAAATTTGGTAAGATCTAAATTTCCATGCGCATCCCTATGCAAAAATTGTGACTGTAGGCTGCTTTGAAGTGAAGGCGATGTCTCTCTCTCTCTCTTTTTAGCTAGAGTGATTGGCACATTTTCTGCTCGAACACGTTGATTGTTAGTGTATTGTTATCCGCAAAGCTCGCTGGTATTGTATTTTGTATCGTTAAAAAAAAAAAATGTGTTTAGCGTGATCAATTATATTCTGTTTGTTTAATTTAGAACGTCGGCTCTGTGGCTAACTCGATGTAAAGGCTTCGTAATGCCGGGATGCCGAGTTCGATCCCAGCTGCGGGCCATGCGCCTTGCGTTGGTTTCGACAGTGGTATCAAGAAGCCGACCGTCCAGTAGGATAGGTCTATCTGCTACCGATGTTGACCTCAGCCTTCTCAGAAAAGAATGGCTGGTACCAGCGAGTTTAAACAGATTATGGGTGCATCAAACAATATGCAGCTTAATTTAACTTAAACGTTTTTGTTTTATTTTAGTTAACATTATTGTGGTGACTTTGTTGGGCAATAATGACGAATCCCCGTCGCTAACACGTTTACATGACCTTGAAGTGAGCAGTAGTCAAACAAATGCTTGAGGGAAAATGCTTTAAAATAAAATGGGATGACTTTAACATGGGTGGAGGAAAAAGAGAAAAGTCCGGGCAGCTACTAGTACCAACAGTTATAAGACAGAGAGGATGGCGCTATATTGGACACAATCTGAAAAGAAACGATCAAAGAATCAACAAACAGGTACTACAGCCTGAAACAAAGGGATAAATGGTGTGAGGACGTTCAGAAGAAACACAAAAAAAAACCTTGATGAGAGAAGCCAAGGGTGCTGAGTTGGATTTTATCCATGATATTGTATCGATTGCAGAGGATAGAATGAAATGGAGGAATAGACTGGCACCCCTGTATGACATAAAATGGCATAACAGGACTGTGAAGGAAAAACTATTACATATGAGTCGAACAACAGGAGGGTGACACTGTTGAGAAGCTAATGAGTTGGCTTTAGTGTCCATCAAATCTTTCTAAAAAGCTAACTATTTTTTTTTACTTTATTTTTTAGTTACCCCAATGACGTCACGGAACAGTCAAATATTTTGAGGGTGGTAAGATTGGGCTTTCCCGCGGGGTCTCTTCTAAAGCCGTATAAGAAAACGGCAAAAATGTTTCACTCAGACTCCGTGGTCTAATAGGTTATGTGTCGGTCTGTGGCGAAGATTTGAGTCTCATGAAAATAATTTTTTTTTTTTTTTTTACATTTTAGACGTACTACCTCTTGTTAACTTGTTTCACTTTACAACCATCCTTCTACCCAGTCAATAAAAAAAAAAAAAAAACCCATTGTTTGCCAGCTGCCGGCGATATTGAGTGTTCTATATTCCCCAAAATCAGCGCTTTTAACTACCCCAAAACATCTAAAACTAGCCCTAACCCTGACCCACCTACGTCCCATGACTGCATTCAGCCTAGGTCCTATGAATGTTTGCAGCCTAGGACCCACGACTGTATGCAGCCTAGCTTCCACGACTGTATGCAGCCTAGGTCCTCCTCCCCAGCAAACAAGCAAGGACACACCCACAAAAACTACATCCTCCCTATTGCACCAACAAACCGAAAAATGAACATCAAAAACCAGCTACCGACTGCACTAAATCACACACAAAAATGCACACAAACACACATACACACACACACACAAACAGCTACACAACACAAAACTGCACGGCAAATGAACTGCTAAATTACTAACTATACGCATCACCTGAAAAAGTCGACTCTCCCGTCACATGTTGATGTCCCCTGGATTTCCCGTGTTTGGAGTAACTAAAAAAAAAAAAATTGATTTTTTTTTCTTCTATAGTAACACATGCAGACATTTGTCTAGACGTTGGTCACAGGGGCTCATTACAGTAGGTGAAAAAAATAGCCTTGAAGTGGATTAGGTAAAAGCTCGTATAGTGCATATTTTATATGGTGCAAATTTAAAACATTTCGGCGAACGTGGCTTTGGCGTTGCGAGTCCGACTCGTAATTCCAACGTACCGCGATCGAAACCCACCGCCGGATGCGTGAATTGTTATCATTGTATGGGGCGTCGCAGGTCGACCCAGCCTAAAATGGTTAGCAGGATGGCTGTCCTGTGGAAGTAGAGACGCTGGGCGTAATGCTGACCACATTACCCACCTAGTGCCGATGGTCTGAAAAAATATGGGCGCTCTTCCAATATATGGGATGCGCCTAAAGGCGGGAAAAGGGATCTTTACTTTTTTTTAAAAAATATTTTAAACATATAAAGGACTCTGTTTGCATTCTCCTGGTGCGATTTATGGCAAGAGACCTTAAAATCACATTTTAATATATATATATATATATATATATATATATATATATATATATATATACATAATTAGTTTCATATTCTTCACAAGACGTAGTAACCCATCTCTAAATTGGTTGGCGTTTAGTGGTTTTAGTAGGCAAATTACTTTGAGTAATGTGCATTGTTTTCGAAACGGTTCAGTGCCGAAATCGCCGAAATTAACGAAAAGCGGTGTGTTGCCAAATCGCAAACAGCTGATTCAATCACTGTGTTAAAATTATGACAATAATTGAACCCATTAGAGACACAAACTCGTGGAAACTCCAGAAGTTATGCAAAAATTAACATGATCGGTTATAAAACTAAGTAACATGAAAGAATATCCTAACAGATCTGCAATATTTTGGCTGAATGTTAGTGCATGATAGTCACGTGACCTACCAGGGCAATTTCAAATCAACACTTAGCTCATTCTTTCTACATAAGAAAAGTTTTATATTTTTTACAAATAAAGTTTTGACCAGACTCAGATAGAGCGTTTAGTTGTGTTGTAAGACAGTATGTATCTTAGTCTTCTTAGTTCGTCGTCTCAGTGATACCAGGTTGTAGCCCAATGTTGTGGTTTTCTGTATTTGTCTTGCGCTTCTCGGGTGGCTTAGGGAATAAATTTGTTCATCTTATTGCAGGTTTCAGCTACACCATTGATCCATATTTTTCTTTGCCTTCCTCTCGCCTTCCTTCTAGATGTTACGCTGTAAAAAGTCTCATTTGCAGTTTGGTCTGGCTGCATTCTCACTAGATGGCTGAACCATTTCAATTTGTGTGTGTCTGTATAATCCAAACATGGTCTTATTCCAACCTCTTCTCTAATGCTGGTATTCGTAACCCTGTGTCGTCTAATGTTGTTAGTGACCTTGCGAAGACAAGCATTTCACATGTAGTGATTTTATGTCTTAGTGCCCGACACATTGCCCATGTTTGGCACTGATTACACAAATTAGGGATAATATGCTATTAAGCATTTGCTATTTTGCTGGACGGGAAACATTTTGGTGTCTAAGCAGTGGAGCTCAGTCGTAGTTGACAGCAATTGCCTTGTCAGTATGTATGTAGGCAGACAAGTTAAGTGTCGATTTGAAGCAATCCCTGTAGGTGACGAGCATGTCGTGAACTTCCGACACAGGGGATTGCAAGAGACTATTTTGTATTTTGGTTAGGTATTCAATTTTATGCTTCATTATATATTTATATAACTGCAGAAACACACCTGGCGAGAGTTAGCGAAATGTGCCGGGCAATGCATTGTGCTATGAATTGTTTATATCCGCATTCGTTTAATTCATAACGGGAAAGGATTGTTCTGAATACATGGAACTTCACGGTGTTTCGAAAGAACAGGAGCGGCGGACATAGTACCGTGAAAAAGAACAAGGCCCATTATATGGCCAGAGGATGTAGAAGATAGTTTGGATAGTAACGTGAATAAGACGGGAGAGCTAAAGGGAGACCGAGTTTTCCGCAGGCGGGCAGTGGTGGGAGCGACGTTCTGTAAAGCACATGCTACAATATGAGGAAGACCCTCTTATAGTCATTGTGTATTTCCTGGTGCTACTGAGCCAGTGTTCTCTTAACATTACCCATAAAAGGCGATCACTATTGTAAATTAAGGAATAATGTTTTCATGCACTTAGAAAGTACATATATGTGCGATCAAAGCACCGTTTCCCTGTTGTAAATTTGAGAAGAAAAAAAGTCAAAAAGAATATTATGCACAATTTATTGCCTGGAATATTACACTGTACGTATATATGTAAGTAAACTGTGTGTGTGTGTGTGTGTGTGTGTTAAGTATTTATGTGTATCTATGTACGTGTGAATGTATTCATGTATATGTGTGTATATTATGTATCTATATTTATGAGTATCTATGTGTTTTAAGCTGAACATATCAAGCATTTACAGCTCTTCTATTTTCAGGTGATTGTTTATAAATATATTATTTCAACGTGTTAGCGCAGTCGATAGGAGGCTCGCTTTCAAATCCAGCGGCGACTCGCTGCAGACAGGGTTGATGTTCGAAACCGGGCGGTTCCCGGGGTTCACCTAGCCTCTAGGAAATGGGTACCAGAGTTGACACTCTGGGTTGAATGGAGGAACCTCGCTGTAGCTACGGAGTTACGTGCGGACGGCGACACAGGGGGGCAGTCTCTTATCAGCTGTCCTTACTGGTGGCAGAGCACTTATGGTTTAAAACTGTGTGCAATGTAACTGGTTCACATCTCCCGACTATACCTTTATATGTTTGTGTGTGTGCAAACAAAGGGCACTTATCATAGCATAAACCATACCGTAAACATGAGGTGGAACCACGTTTCAGGGCCCTGTTGACGGAGTTGACCAATGGATAGGGGCCAAAACCGCATATGTTATTGAAATCATCCAAATCGAGAGTCCAGATACTGACACCCCCAAAACCAGAGCTGATTGCGTAGCATGCCTGCAGATAAATGGTAATCACTTGTTTCAACTAATCCTTAGCGTACATGGCTACAAGTACACAATACTAGTGTGACCATTAAAGGTGCTGCTCTTGTAATTGCTTTGGAGGTTTGGAGGTTGAACAAGGTATCAGACGTTTGTCACATCGGTCTGTCAGCCAACCACATTCTTCTTCTTCTTTTCTTTAGCGTTTCCCGGCTGTCAACCCCAGCTGAAAGTTCTGGATGTTCGTTCACTTCTGGACTTTAGTCTTGTTCTAAAATCTGAGTTTTGCCCACACATCCGTTTTACAGATCTGATTTATGTGTATGCAGATTGTTGGTCCTCTGCCTCTAGAGTAATAGAACGACTTCTAAAGGATCCCCCCAGTAAATCGACTTTTAGGACATGCTTGTTGGGAAGTCAGTGCTTCTATTCTTGTTTTCCTCAGACTAGGAAACAGGAACCCACATGGTAAGTGCCAACCTGAGATTTTCGAAATCTTGAATGGTATACCTCGAAGTTCCACGTAGGGGTTCCGAAGCCCTATTGTGGGGCGGGGGAAGTGGGGAAAGGGATAATAATAGACCCACTCCCTCCCCAACAAGCATGTTTTACAAGTCGACTAATTTGGGGGAGGGTGTCGGGGATGTGAGGCTTTCTTCAAAGTTGGGGTGCATTTTCATTAGAGGCAAGGCGATGGCAGTCTGCAAACAGATATGCAGATCTGTTGAATTTATGTGCACGTATCACTCAGGTTCTGGAACAAGTAGACGAAGAACCAGAACCATCAGCCAGAGTTCAGAATTTATGAACACAAAAGAAGAAGAAACCTCCAGGTAGCAGCCTGGATGAGAAATACGGAAAGCTAAAGTTTTTGGTTTATGTACTATAGTGCGATTCCTAAGTCGCACCCTTACACTTTAATATCTCCACAACTCCAACACAGATTAACAGCAATTTGTGCACTGGGCTCTGATTTCCATATCCTAATGATTTTGTAATTTTCAATCGCACAAGTAATGCTGCATTTTTTTTTTAAACGGCAGCTAATTTATTTGTCTTTTTTTTTTTTACTTATAATGTGTGCACTAATATAAGTATATATATCAAGTAACTGACACACACTTGAATTATTGTGGCAGCGAATCGTGATGAATATTTGTGTAGCCTATACTGAATACAATTTTAAAAAGACCTCAATTCATTGAAAAGTTACGTATACAATTTGATGTTTTCAAAAGTTTCCCTTAGTTATCTGTAAGCATACTGATTGCTTGCTTTGAATCTGTGTGCTAGTTGTTTCACTCACTATCCACTAAAACACTCACGCACACGCTCGCACGCGCACACACAAACACACGCACACACACACTCACACACACACACACAGATGAATAAATAAAAAGACAACATGAAAACTAGAAGTCTGTTTACTTTTAAAACTAATAATCTTACAATGACATGATTGTCGTGAAATGATAGCCATTACGCATCGGTCTGTAAGGCTGATAACCTGTCTTACCTGTAATCTGCACAAAATTCAAACTTGGACTCGCCCAGAAATATATAGTCCCTTATATCTCTATATATAGGTCTTTATTGGACAACATTATTATGTCTACACTTTCTGGTTGCTTTAACTTAACTCCATTTTTAAATGTATATCTCTTGGAGATATATTAAGGGAGTTATTTGAGGTTTCGTGGAAACCGATTTACTCATTGCCCATGTATACAAGGGACTTCTTTTGTTACCAACGCCTGAAGTGTCTAAGTGACGCTATTCTCTCTTGCCAGTCTCAAGCGTCCAGACGTGTCAATCTATGCCGGTATAATTTCAATTTCTCAAAGCAATCTGGACTGTCTCGGACTTTACATATGCTTGGGTAAGTTAATTATAGTTTACGAGTACCTAAAATGATGTCTGTAAAGTAGTCACTGCTGTAGAGAGATCAGTATCGGCTGTGTGATCTTACTTAGTTCGACCGTTCTTGATCGCTAGAGTAGCGGATTCGAACGTAGATCTCCCACTGTACAGATTAAATAACTTATGCCCTCAATAAACCACCCATACTGGTAAAACTTAATACCCTTACAAGTATGTACGTTTTAAACTAACCAGAGAATCTGTACATACGAAATGGGGACAGAATTGGGTCAGGGCTTTGTTAATCAAAGTATGTGTGTGTTTGACCCAGATCAGTGGATGGTAGGACGGGCGGTTGGGAATCTAGGGAATGCAGGTACTGACAGTAAATATTGGTGTCTGTGTGCAGAGTGAGGGGGAGAGAGAGAGAGTGATATATGTGTTAGACCACTTTATCTATCTCCACTGTATATCTGACTTGCCTTCTCTTGCACTAAACAGACAGAAAAATATAGGAGACTTATGTCTTTTGGTCTGGAGAGGCAATCTGAGGAATGAAACAGGAGAGCAGGGGGGAGTCAGCAGATGGGGGTTGATGACTGGTGCTTATTCTGTCTTTCCTGTCAAGATGTTACCCTCTTGGTGATGACTAATTGTGAGTTATTTTCTTGACAGGATGTACCTTTTGTGAGGAGCTGGCAGAAGTTTCACAGTCCAACCAACATCCACCAACCATCAAACCACCAGAAACAAACGGTTACCCACCAGCTAACACCTGTGAAGGTTCCTGACATCTCCAACATGGGGGAGATGGTACCTCAAACAGCCTACCCGTGCTAGAGCTTAGGTTTGGCTCACAAACAA
>CAJHNH020003972.1:0-15000 GCA_905116865.2 Candidula unifasciata
GGTACGCGTTTTAGTATACAGCTCTCTCGGATGTCCAACTCTCGGATGTCCAAGTTCTTGTAGACAGCTCTCTCAGAGGTCCACGTTTTTAGACAGCTCTCACAGAGATCCGCATTTTTGTAGGAAGCTCTCTCATAGGTCTGCGTTTTTTAGACAGCTGTTTCTAAGGTCCGCCAGCTCGCTTGAAGATATATGTTTATGAGACAGATCACTCGGAGGTCAGCGATTTTTACACAGCTGTCCCGGAGGTCTGCGTTTTTCTAGACAACTCTTTTGGGGACAGCTCTCTCGGAGGTCCAACGCTTCCAACCGCGACTTAGGGCGTACGTTCAACCTCCAAAAAACAATCATCAATTAATTTATAAGCAATTATGACTCGGAACACGAGGGCCAGCTCGCGGGCCAAATCGACCGAACCTGAAAAGTTCACAGAGATGCCCGCCGGGAAGGACCCGCCGATCACTGCTAATAAAGAAACAATTGTAGATCCGCCGGTGCAGGAAGCCGCTCCTCCTGTTACGACATCGGTAGCCGCGCCCAGTGAGGCGGTCGCGACGCCAAGCTACGCCGACAAAGTGTCGCGAGGAGTGGCCATTCCTCAAGAGCCACGCACCAAAGGGAGGGGCAAGGGCCTGCCAATCATCCCCGAAGCTCCTGCCCCAGCGCCAACCAGCCGAACAACTGTCAGATTGGACATTACACAAGTAGAATTTAAAGAAATGTCAATCTTTAAGGCACAACCAGGCGAGGCAAAAAAAATCCTGGACGTTGGACTCAAAGTCGGGATTAACGCATTCGCTAGAGTAATTGTACACCAAGCACTCCTAATTGTAATTCTGAACTGCACTGCGGCCACTAAGGACCTGATCTTAGGCCTTAAAGACGCAGCAGAAAAAAAAGTCTTTACTTGTGCGAGCAACATCAAAGTCGCGGTAAAACTTGTTAAGGATTCGGTAGCCATTGCCGTCAAGGGCATTCACCCTAACATCGACATAGCAAAGATCACCGAAAAAATGAAAAACGAAAATCCAGATCTGGAATTCATGCAAGTAGAACGGATCAAGAAAGGCAACGGGGACCCCACCTGGCTAGTAAAGATCACCATAGCAGGAACACAAATCCCCGCTTGTATCAACTTCCAAGGAAGAAAAAGATACTTTGAAAAGTTCATTCCACCCATGATTCAGTGCCGGAAATGCCAGGTCTTCGGGCACTCCCACACCAGCTGCCGGAAAGAACTTCCGGTTTGTAAGTACTGCAGCATAAACCACTGGCACCGTGACTGTGAGAAAGCTAATGCCAACAAAAATAATTACAAAGTCGGCGAACCTGGAAATAAAATGCGCCAACTGCGGAGGCAATCACAGCGCCAAATACCAGGGCTGCCCGACACTCAAAGAAACAAAAGTAGCCTGGCGGGAATCCCAGCTCACAAACATTCCCATGAAGGTAGCCGGATTCCGCCAGTCACAGAAAAAAACCGACAAGGAAATGCAATCCGACCTGATAATTATCAGCGCCGAATTAGCAAACCTTCAAACGGCCCAGGCAACCAATCAGAAGGCGGCTGTAAGCTGCGTTCAGCCAATAGCCGACACAGCTGAAAACAAAAAAAAATTGGCGAACTGACAAGAGAGCTAGCCGCTGCGAAAAAAGCCCTTGACCAAGAAAAAGCCAAGAGCAAGAAAACCGCAGAAGAATTCCAAGCGCAAATTAATAGCCTTACCGAAACTCTGG
Organism: Candidula unifasciata; assembly: GCA_905116865.2. NCBI lineage: Eukaryota > Metazoa > Mollusca > Gastropoda > Stylommatophora > Geomitridae > Candidula > Candidula unifasciata. Next base: position 1,738 of record CAJHNH020003972.1, read on the forward strand.
CAATGGCCAATAGGAGAATCGAAGAAACTAAAACTCACGTAGACGAGCTCACCAAACTAATCGACGTGCAAAAAAACAAAACAAATACAGCAAACGAAATACACGAAGCTTTTAACAAATTCAGCTCGAACATAGACGACAGAATTCTTAAAATAGTTAACAGGGCGCTGGAAGCTCGGGGCTCCGAATCCCCACGCACTGAAACCGAGGGGGAGGACGCGACAACCGACACCAGCACCTTAAGCAGTAGCCTGTCCGACTGTGAAAGCCAACCAGACACCCAATAAACAAACCACAAAACCAGAAACGCAAATGTCCCAACAGACTAAAAACCAAACAATGAAAGACACCAACATCAGAATTGTTCAGTGGAACTGCAGGGGAATCAAGAACCTTCTAGGGATTATGAATCAACTAGAAGGGGACTGCACCATCATAGCCGTGCAGGAGACACTTCTTAAACCCGCCGATCACTTCAAGCAGCAAGGTTACATCACCTACAGACACGACCGAACAAAAGACACACGAGGTGGAGGAGTGGCTATCCTCGTACCGCACACAATAAAAGTCATTTGCCATGAAAGTTTCGACACCGAAAACTGTGAGGCCATAACGGTAACAATCGCCGGCATAGGGAAACAGATCAAACTTATCAACGTCTACTGCCCAGCTGGGAAACTAGAGGCAGCAGACACTGATGAAATCAAAACTAAACTTCAGCCACACTCGATAATTGACACTATGATTATATACACCGACGGCTCGAAAACCAGCACGGGAGAAGTCGGGGCCGGTGTTTACATACCGACCTGGAAGACCACACACGAATACCGACTCACTAACGATATGGCAGTCTGCTCAGCTGAGCTGGTAGGGATTCTGAAAGCACTGGAGCTAGCCTGCGAACGGCCCCCCATAAAACTCCTCGTCCTTTCTGACTCACTATCAGCAGTACAAGCCCTGAGGGACTTTTCGAAAGTGAGCCGGCAAGACATCAAAGAGGAAATCCTGACAATTTCCACCCGACTCAGAAGCCTGGGATGCCAAACTACCATTGGTTGGATCCCAGCACACATAGGCATTGAGGGCAATGAAGCAGCAGACAGAGCGGCGAAGAGAGGCACAGTTAGCCACAACACAGTATTCGCGGGACTGGGCAAAACTGAACTAAAAGCGATTATCAAAAGCAGAATATGCAGAGAATGGTCCCAACAGTGGTCGACCAGCGACAAAGGCAGAGCTGCCTACAAACTACTCAACAAACCCAGTCTCAAGAATCAAGTAACTAAACCGACCAAAATTCCGGCCATTCGAAAACTATGGAAGATGCGACTAGGGTGCTGGCCAGACCGATTCCGCACTCCTGTGTGCGAGGAATGCAGGGCCCCTAACTCCATGGAGCACTTCCTACTAAACTGTAAACACCATGAAATAGAGAGACAAAAGCTCGTGCTGCACTTCAGAGCCTCAAACCAACCTATGACAACTGAAAACTGCCTCAGTGTAAGCTGCGACGACAAGGTCCAGCGACTCGTGAAGCAGTTCATATCCAGAACCGGGAAAGCGATCTGAGAGCCACCCCTCATAATGATATGACCAGATCCAGCGAGTACCAGCACCCACAACAGAGGCAACCTTACCTCTCACTCACTCCTCCGACCTCACTGTATGTCCTCTTAAAGGCATTCCTGCCCCTCAGCCTGTATCACTTCCACTCCTTCTCAACCACAGGCGAATCAACCAGACTAAAAAATTCAACTAACATAATTTCTCATAGTATATTTTCAGAAAGAATAATACGACCGAACCCACCAAAGGCCACCCGACGCTCCGAGGCAAACCAGCTAAAGGGCATAGCACAAGAAGGGGACCAGCACTCGTGGATTTCAGTCTGTTATGCATTTCATTTGGTAAACTCCCCGCCCCTCCCACATATGTTTCAATATTAATAAACTCATTTTCAGCTAAAAGCCGAAGAAACCCACCAAAGGCCACCCGACGCTCTGAGGCAAACCAGCTAAAAGGGCATTGCACAATAAGGGGACCAGCACTTGTGGAATTCCAGGCTACCACGCTTCCCTGATAACTTCACCCGTCCCTCCCCACATATATCTAAAATGTAAATCAGTCTATTTTCAGATCTACCCAGGCAGAGCAGGCAGTGTGCAGGACTCAACCCACCAAGGACCTCTTCCTCAACCTAGCAAGCTATCTGTCTCTCTTCAACTTCCGACCTAACTATAAAATATCTTTGCACCTTCGGGCGTTCTAATTTTTTTGCAACCTTTGTTACCTCCTCTACTTATCTAACGGCTGCACACAACAACAAGATTGTGACAGTCGTCCTGTGGGGGCCGTGTTTTAGGGCGCTCAGTATGCGGAACTGTTTGTTTCGTAGCGGTGTGACTTCAAACTGACTTGGTGCTAACACAGGTGAACAGTGCAAAAGCTAGCGAATAGCCAATTAAACAGGAACCAGGCCCCTCAGAACCAGAACTTAGGCAACAAATGAACAGACTCAGGTGAAAGTGATCACCACAAGGAATATAAATAAAATAAGATAGCAAAGGAACCGTCCTTGAAAAAGCAGGCCATCAGGCGGCTAAAAAAGGACTAAGCTTGAAATTTTTGTTTGATTTTATACGATACGATACGAGCGTTTTTAGACAGTTGTCTCGGAGATCCGCTTTTTAGTAGACAGGTTCACGTTTTAGTAGACAGCTTTCTCATGGGTCCGCATTTATAGACACCCCTCACTGTGGTCCACGTTTTTAGACAGGTGTCTCAGAGGTCCGCATTTTTAGACAGCCCTCACTGAGGTCCGCGTTTTTGTAGACAGTTGTCTTGGGTGTCATCGTTTTAGTAGAAAGCCCTCTCAGAGGTCCGTGTATTAAGACAGCTTTCTCGTAATTTCGGGTATTTTTTACAGCTCTCTCAGAGATCTGCGTTTTTTAGACAGCTGTCCCTTAGTGCCCCCTTTTTGTAACAGCTCTCTGAGAGGTCCGCGTTTTTTACACAGCTGTCACAGAGGTCCTCATTTGTGTAAACAACTCTCTCAGAGGTCCGCATTTTTTAGACAGCTGTCTCATAGGTCCGCATTTTTGTAGACCGCTCTTTCGGAGTTACACACTTTTTAGACAACTGATTCAGTAGTCTGCATTTTTGAAGACAACTCTCTCTTTCGCGGTTTACAGTTTTGTAGACGGCTCTCTCAGAGGTCAGCGTTTTTTAGACAACTCTCACAGTGGTCCGCGTATAGACAACTGTCTCGGAGGTCCGCGATTTAGTATACCACTCTCTCTGAGGTCTTACTTTTTAGACAGCTCTCTCAGAGGTCTGCGTTTTAGTATACAGCTCTCTCTGAGATCCAAATTTGTGTAGACAGCTCTCTCGGAGGTCCACGTTTTTAAACAGCTTTCAAGGAGATCCGCATTTGTCACTCTAGTTTTTCTTCACAACGAACAAATCTTAGATCCGCGTTTTTGTGGGAAGCTGTCTCCGAGGTCCGCGTTTTTGTAGACAGTTGTCTTGGAGGTCAGCGTTTTAGTAGAAAGCCCTCTCAGATGTCCGCGTATTTAGACAGCTCTCTCGAAATTTCGGTTTTTTGAGACAGCTCTCTCAGAGATCTGCGTTTTTTAGACAGCTGTCTCAGAGTGCCGCCTTTTTGTAGACAGCTCTCTCAGAGGTCTGCATTTTTTAGACAGCTGTGTCAGATGTCCGAATTTTTGTAGACAGCTCGCTCGGAGGTCCGCGTTTTTGTAAACATATGTCTCGAACGTCCCCGTTTTTACACAGCTGTCACGGAGGTCCGCATTTATGTAAACAGCTCTCTCAAAGGTCCGCATTTTTTAGACATCTTTCTCATAGGTCCGCATTTTTGTAGACCGCTCTTTCGAAGTTCCACACTTTTTAGACAGCTGATTCAGAAGTCTGAATTTTTGAAGACAACTCTCTTAGAAGTCCGCGTTTAGACAACTGTCTCGGAGGTCTGCGTCTTAGTAGACCACTCTCTGAAGTCTTCCTTTTTAGACAGCTCTCTCAGAGGTCCGCGTTTTAGTATACAGCTTTCTCGAAGAAATTGTCATCCCCCAGTACATAAGCTAGGCTGGCCTTGAAACGTTGGTTAAAATCATCAACGAGCAAGTTATCCCGCAGAGTATAATAATCTGTGGAGGCCACTACTGTATCGACCATGACATTCAGGTGTTGGCAAAAGATGCCCGCGCACCCGACCAAAAAAGCAAGGCCTTCTATGAAAAATTGAATAGGTACTGGGAGCAGGTGCACAAAGCCTATGAGCGGATTCAAGAAACAAAAAGGAAACAACCAACGCAGAAAACACCGAAAAGCCGCCGAAAATAAAAAGCCAGACAAAACCGACCAATTTAAAACCGCCCAAGCCGCCATGACAGCTGAACAACCCCGCCCACCAGCCCGGAGAAAACCTCACAGCCCACAAACCAGACGTCACGATGTCCGCCGCCAAAGGAAACCCATTGAGGAGTTTTATCTAAAACGCAAACAACAAATTACTGCAAACAAATGTTTAAATGTAGATAGCAATAAAGACATCCAAAAACTGGTTAAACAATACCTTATTAAAACAAATCAAAACTAAAAAGACCAGATTAGGGATTTACTCAGTATAACAGAAGGAACTGATGAGATGGTAACCCCGGACATCCTAGAGTCAGAGAGATAGTGTAAGTATGATGAGTGCATAGATGTGAACATGGACACATACACAAGGATGAGTGCGTGTAGTATGAGTGCATTTGTGTATAGGATGGATACATAAGACACAGTGTATGTAGGTGGATGGTACGGAATCATGTATGGACGGAACAGTGGGAATATAGTTGTGCGAAAGGTACAGATGAATGAGCACATGGATTTAAATGTATTACTGTATGCATGTATATGTGTGTATGAGTGTGCATGTGTGTATATATATGAGAGCGTGTATACTATATATATTTGTGAGTGTATGAATGACAGTGCAATCAAAAAGAAACCATAAAATGTGTTGCTGTATGTCTGTTCATTAATGAGAACAAATGGAATGAAGGGTGTAAGCAGCAAGAACGTCATCAACGCACACCATCCACCAAAACATGATACGTCAGTACCGGACAGGTCACATACCAGTAACGGGACATAACTTAAAAGTGACACGACCAGACGAAATTACAGACAAAGCGACACAAAACACATAAGACATGGAAGAGTGAATATCACTACGTGTGGATGTACTCGTTTTTTTTTAATGAATGTAAGCACAGACATTGGTAAACGCATATGAAAGAGTTTGCGTGTGTATGTAATGTCAATTAGGTATGCATACACGGATAAGTATGAAAGTACGTACAAATATGTAGTGTTGTCTGCATGTATGAGTACTCGAGTGCATGTACGCATACACCTAGTTGGGTGCGTCCATATACACCGGGGATTTATAAACAAAACCATCCCACTCCACAGCATGCATAAAACATGCACATGACCGACAGGACTCATAACAAAAATATGACTGACAGCAAATAGGGAATACAAGTAACTCGATAAAGACAGGACTAGAACGCATAACCTCCAATACCACCCCATCACTGGGATGATAGCAAAGGTTGGTAACGTGATACACATAGTCCCGGCAAAAAGCCACGCTAGAATCCAGCAAGACGGCAACGACGAGAATTGACTGAATTGCCTCCCGCTCCCCTTCCCCCCACCTTTCCCTAACTCTTTCGGATGCACTATGAGTTTAACCCCCCCAACCCATTCCCACAGAGAGCACTTGAGTTCGTTGCCCCAACATGCCACAACAATTCTCATCGCCGATCATTTGGATCTCAAAAGCGTGAGCTGGACGGTCCGGTTATATGGTATTTAGGTACACCGGAGCTTAGCTATCAACACAACCCGATCACATAATAACAAATGACGACTGGACCCGCTTAAGACTCCACACAAACTCTCACACACATATCCATTACATGACTAACCAGTTCATATTACAGGAAGACAACTATAAGACCACTATGGTCACACGCGGAAAATTTTCACATTTCGGAACTATTCACATTCAAAAACTGTTTTCAGTACTTTTTGGCAAAATTAAAATACTCAAAATGTTAAAACAATAAATGGTGGCCGAAAGGTCGTTGTGTTTGGAAGCTCGCTCTCCTTCGAGATACGCCTAGCCAGATCAAAGGGAGACAGAACAAACAGGAAACACCAAGAATGAAGAAGGAAGACATGCACCAGTGACAACAGGACGAGCGGTTTGATTCGGATGGAAGCATTAAGCCAGAAATGGCACAAACACCAGTATTCAGTCACGAAAGTGACGCAAATAACCCAGAGCACAAATATAGGCGGAGACTGTTAGCAGCCTAGGCTAGCTAGCAGCAGTCCGAACGTGGTCGAGCTTTTATTTTTTTCTCAAAAGGACTTGGACTTGGACGTCCGCCGCCAAAGCCACTCCTACCTCACTCGACCCAGGCCGCCCCAAGGCCTATGTCCGCCCTTTTTAGGGCAGACCGAGATCACTTACCTCACTCTGACAGCAGCAACAAAACCTCAGGCGTAATACGAACGCCGCACAGAAACGTCAATAACTGGAGAACGAACTCCAGACAATAAAACACCGCTTCGATATAACCAACGCTCAATCTAGGAGCCGGTTGAAAGAGGCAAGAAGTTTTTCATTTTTTTTTACCAACACCAGTTACCAGTTACCAAGTTTGTGTAGACAACTCTCTCGGAGGTCCGCGTTTTTAGACAGCTCTCACAGAGATCCGCATTTTTGTAGGAAGCTCTCTCATAGGTCTGCGTTTTTTAGACAGCTGTTTCGAAGGTCCGCTCATAAGTAGACAGCTCTCTTAGAGATACGTGTTTATGAGACAGATCACATGGAGGTCCGCGTTTTTTACACAGCTATCCCGGAGGTCTGCGTTTTTCTAGACAACTCTTTTGGGGTCAGCATTTATGTAGACAGCTCTCTTGGAGGTTAGCGTTTTTCCGACAGCTCTCTCGAAGGTCCGTGTTTTTAAAGACAGCTCTCTCGGATTTCAGCGTTTTATAGACAGTTGTCTCGGAGATCCGCTTTTTAGTAGACAGGTTCACGTTTTAGTAGACATCTTTCTCATAGGTCCGCATTTATAGACACCCCTCACGGAGGTCAACGTCTTTTAGACGGGTGTCTCGGAAGTCGGCATTTTTAGACAGTCCTCACAGAGGTCCACGTTTTTGTAGACAGCTCTGTCAGTGGTCTGCATTATTTGTAGACAACTCTCTCAGTTGTCCGCGTTTTTAGACACCTCTCTCCGAGGTTAACATTTTTGTAGACGGCTCTCTCAGAGGTCAGCGTTTTTTAGACAGCTCTCTCAGTTGTCCGCGTATAGACAACTGTCTCGGAGGTCCGCGTTTCAGTAGACCACTCTCTCTGAGGTCTTACTTTTTAGACAGCTCTCTCAAAGGTCTGCGTTTTAGTACACAGCTGTCTCTGAGATCGAAGTTTGTGTAGACAGCTCTCTCCGAGGTCCACGTTTTTAAACAGCTCTTACGGAGATCCGCATTTTTGTGGGAAGCTCTCTCAGAGGTCTGCGTTTTTTAGACAGCTGTCTCAGAGGTCCGGATTTTTGTAGACAGCTCTCTCAGAGGTCCGCGTTTTTTCGACAGCTGTGTCGGAGGTCCGCGTTTTAGTAGACAGCTCTATCAGAGGTCCGTGTTCTTGTAGACAGCTTTCTTGGAGGTCCGCGTTTTTTAGACAGCTGTCTCGGAGGTCCAAATTTTTTGTAAACAGCTCTCTCAGATGTCCGCGTTTTTTTAGACAGCTGTTTCAGAGACCCACGTTTTAGTAGACAGCTCTCTGGGAGGTACGCGTTTTGGAGACAGCTGTCTCGGTGGTGCGCATTTTTTAAGACAGCTTGCTGGAAGGTCTGCGTTTTTCTAGACAGCTCTTTTTGGGGTCCGCATTTTTGTAGACAGCTTTCTCTAAGGTCTGCGTTTTTTCGACAGCGCTCTCGGAGGTCCGTGTTTTTGTAGACAGCTCTCTCGGAGGTTGGCGTTTTTTAAAATTTGCCTTAAAGGTCCGCATTTTTATAAATGCTATCTCAGAGGACCGCGTTTTTAGACACTTGTCTCGGAGGTTAGCGTTTTAATTGACAGCTCGCTATGAGGTCTGCGATTTTGTAGAAAGCTCTTTCGGAATTCCGCTTTTTTTGTAGACAGCTCTCTTAGCGGTCCGCGTTTTTTAGACAGCTGTCTCGGAGGTCCGAAATTTTTGTAAACAACTCTCTTGGAGGTCCGCATTTTTTTAGACAGCTGTCTCGGAGGTTCGCATTTTGACAGGTGTATCTATGATCTCGGATAGTCCGTCCGTAGAGATATAGTTCGTTTGTTGTTGGGGAGTCCAGCTGTGAGAAACCTATATAAATCGCTCCTGCGTTGATACTTCTTGGCGTATTATGTCAATGATGTCAATTTGTATGATAGGACATATTTTCTGCGCCTGTTCAAGCTTAATAGTTTGACCGCTTCACAGTGTGCTTGAGCCATATTCTCGCCCCAACTGTCGTAGTTAGGCACTAGAAAGATATACGTCACTTCTTCTTAGTCCGTTAAAGCGGTTGGATGTGTTTCAGCTCTGTGGCCAGTTGACCGGTAATAAAGCATTTTTTGGTCTCTTTATTCGTTTGCATAGGTGAGTTTTCATAAAAGGCTATATATAAATTTTGTGCTCAGTGCCTGTATGTGTTTTTTTGCAAGAAAAGGTAAGCAGAATGATAATGCGAATCTGTTTTCTACGATCGCCTGCGATGAGAGACGACAGCGATTCTGTTAGGAATGCACTTTCGGCTGAAATTTCTCCGTGAATTCTTCTAGCCGGCTTTCTAAACATATTCGGATCAATCAATCCATCTGTCTGGAGTGTAATTAATGTATTGATAAACTTGTATGATCTGTTATGATCTTTTAATTGGTCTCTGAACTTGATGAGATGAAAACGGGCAGCGCTCTTCTATGAAAGCATGACGTCACATCCTCTGTTGCTAGGAGCTACTGTAACCACAACAAGCTCGGCCTTTGGAAATGCTTTAGGAATCTATTCTTCTATCTTGTTGTTGTATCCATCTCGTCTACTTTATCTTTCCAACTAGTGAAGAGGGTATATGTAAATATATGGAGGGATGAGGACTGGTAGAGATATGACTGGCTTTCGCTACGGAACAGGATTCAGAAACTGTTGGAGTTAAAGGAAACGTGGTCTAACTCTGGTGCTCGCTCTGAGAAACTGTAGGGGCTCCGAGATGTTTAAAGTCAACCTTAATGACTAGCCCACATTTCCCTCTAAGTATTTAAAGGAGAGTGAGTGGAGTGTGATTAGCGGAGTACGTTAGGTGAGGTTTGCTTATGTGTGTTGCCTTGCTGTTGCAGGATATTTGAAATCCAGGCATGTGTCCGTGTGGTAGTCCAGTTCTCCAGCTAAACATCAACTGGGAGAAACCTCCTCGTATTGACCTGCCTTTTGTCTGTTATGCCCAGGTTATTTGTGAAGCCGACGTCAAACCGTCTCCAGGAAGAATTGGTGGTCTTTCCGATCGATCCCTGGGGAGAATCGTCGTCATCCGGAGATGCTCTGAAGAAGCAAGACGTTACAAGACACTCTCTATTTGACAACTGAGGTGCTGCAGGATCTGGAGCATATTCAGTGTCGTTAAAGCTAAGGAACACTTGGGCAGCCAGAATCCAGATGCGCTCATATAATCTGTCTCCTTTTCTCTAAACGATGATGAATCCAGGAAATGGATGAGGCAAATTAAGGAGACCCCTTCTCTAGTCTCAATTCTTGAGTCCCTCGAGACGGTCATTCTGGTTCTCTGTGTTCTTTATTTAGTCTTACCTTTTTATCAATGCAATTATTACATTAATCGTTCTTTGTTCACAAGGTTTTCTTATTCTTGTGGAAAAGTCGTTACGAGTTGGAATCATTCGTCACTGTCGGAAGTGTATTTCATGTCTTTGTCTGACTCAATGCACTGTTGTTTATATATTTGACTGTTAACGTTGTTCACCAGTCTGGGGGAAAAAATTAGTAATGAGGATGTCTGGCCGAGTAGTACCCAAGAGTTTGTATTAACCCTGAGGAGTCAGAGCTCGAGTCACCTCATTCCTGAGATAGGCTGAAAGGAAGTTTGAACCGAGAGCTAGGCCTCTAGACAAACGAGAGCCACCATTCAGATCACCCCTGTCTCAGAGAACCTTGGAATTATGGAAAAGTAATCTGGAAGTAAAGGTGCGTGACGAAACTGCCATAAAACAGGTATGGGGTGATGACTGAAACAGTAAATTTAAAGAGCTTAACACGTGATTAATGTAGCTCAGGCTGGATTTAGACAGGGAAGAGGAACAAGAGATCATATATTCAACATGCGTTTAATAATAGAGAAGTGTAGAGAATTTAATGTAAATCCGTGCTTATGTTTTGTGGATTATTCAAAAGCATTTGACTGTGTACAACATCAGAAGCTTTGGGAAATCATGAGGAATATGGGCTTTCCATCACATATAGTGCAGCTCATTAAAATGCTCTATCAAGACCAACAAGCAGCAGTCAGAATAGACGGAGAGACATCAGAATGGTTTGGCATCAAGCAAGGAGTCCGTCAGGGATGTGTGCTGTCACCGTATTTGTTCAACCTGTACGCCGAAAAAATAATGAGAAATGTAAGAGATGATATAAACAAGGAACAATATGATGCCCTAAACATCGGTGGTCATGAAATACCAGAAATTCGTTATGCTGATGATACAGTATTACTATCAACATCACAAAATGGTTTAGAAAACTTATTAACCTCACTCCAAAGAAATAGTGAAAATCATAACTTATTTCTTAACATAGCAAAAACAAAGATAATGCATACAAACAAAACTGCCATGGAGAAGGAAATATATGTTAATGAGGAAAGATTGGAAGTGGTGGAAAATTTCGAATATCTTGGGTCACTGGTTACCAACAATGGTGACACAATGAAAGAAATTAAACGGCGACTATCAATTGCTCTTCAAAGACTAAAACAACTGAATAAATTTATGGAATTGTACAGATAGAATTACAAAGGTCAGATTTTTAAGAGCATGCATCTTTCCCATTGCAACATACGCCTGTAAGACCTGGACACTTACTAAACAAGCGGAACAGCGCATAAATGCATTTGAATATAAATGTTACAGACAGGTTCTAAGAATATCTTGGGTAAAGAAAAGAACAAATGCATCCATACTTCAAGAGCTGAATATTGAAGAGGGTTGGCTAGTAAAGACAATAAAACAAAGAAAATTGAAATATTTTGGTCACTTGAAACGTCATGGAAGTCTAGAGAGAACAATAATGGAGGGGTATATGCTTGGGAAGAGAGGAAGAGGAAGGCCAAGGAGAAGATGGGTGCAGGATGTGGCAGATGATCTCCAGATGGGTATATCAGACGCAGGACATCTTGCTCAGGATAGGAAGGTTTTCCGGAGGGTTGTTATGGCAGCGAGGTTCCGCGAGGGACATGCTACTGAATGAATGAATGAACACGTGATTTTAAAGTTTTCATTTCCTAATTTGTATATATTTTACTAACGCTACCTTCATTATTCTCATTTTTTTCACGACTTACTTGGTTAAATTACAAGTACAGTAGTGAGCTTTACCTCCGTCTCTTAAAAAAAAAAAAAATTCAAACAGCTTTAGCACGTCATAACCAAATAAACATTTTGTTTTAACGTCCTAAAAATACCATTTAAACGACCACTAATATAAACACACACAAATATGTTGCGCGTTCCAAAGTGGGCGAAGCAGACTATCTCTATATCTGTGCAGACAAATGATTGCGTCATTAACTATATTAGGAACTTGCGATTTATATTGTCTTTCTTTTCCAAAAAACGTCGATGAGGGAGAGAGTAGAAGGTGGCTTGGGAGTGTGTGTGGGGGAGGGGGGGGGAAGGCATCGGAGACTATCTCTGTATCTGGGCAGACAAAACTTGGAGAGTGATGATTGTCTGGCAGACAAACCGGGCCAAATTGTTTCCTTTTTTCTAAAAATACACACGGCCATTGTAGGCAGGGTCCATTGTCAAGGCTTCATTGTCAAGGCTCCATTGTCCAGGGTCCATTGTCTAGTATCCATGGTCCATTGTCTAATGTGCTCAATTTGCGGCTACCTTACTACTTGTATTCTCGCCATGTTTTTGCTATGATATCAAATCATTCAAAGATTTTTTTTTGCAAGACAAAGACTTGTGGGACAAATGATATTAAGACGGAAGTTAGTGTGAACGAACCACAATCAACCAGAAACCATGTGTTACTCTGCGTAATGTTAATGGTATTTGATATATGACGATTAAGGTAAAGGCGCGAAAGATAAATCAACATGAGTCTTAATAATATGAGTCTTGATTTTCTTTTTTTTTAAAAGGATACATCACTTACCTCTCAACAAACAACAAATGATCCCCAATGTTCTCTCTGCATACGGGCCCTCTAAACACCAACCAATTAACTACCAACAAACAATGAACGATCTCCCAGATATAACTTTCCACGATACCCTATTTTCTAATTGAGAATGTCAATGTTTCCAATTACAATTATTAGGCACAAACGAGTGTACCCGCCAAAAAGTTAATAGCCGATTGGACTGTCAATACGAACATCAATTAGAATGTCAGACCGAGTCAGACCGGTTTGCTCGACAGTTGCAACGAATATATTATATTATGTTATCAACCTAACTGCAGTATGTATAGATCATAGAACCTGTTTTAATTTAACTCCAGCTAGATGTAACAGCCTAAATCCGGCTGTTTCACTTCAAGTAATCAATGTATATCTAATATAAGACTTATCTGTCACAAACAGTATCTTCATTGTTAAATGTATCAAGACATAGATTATATTGTTTCCCTTGTTAACATCTGAACTCTGCCCACTGAATGTGTTATATCCCCTGATGACCGCAAAAAAAAAAAAATATATATATATATATCAGCATCGCTTGGCAAAATTTTGTTTGTAGGTATTTTACTGCACACACAACGAATGGACAATTACTGTACAGCATCTGATATAATCTCATCATAGCAATCGTGTCGATGCATTTTGGTGTATTGGCCTCAGAAGGCACATATCGCATCTTTTATTTCGAAAGTGATAAGATGACTACGGTGGTACAAGATGTAGGGATATAGTGCTGTAGTTAAGTA
>CAJHNH020003972.1:20000-52097 GCA_905116865.2 Candidula unifasciata
TTTTCAGCCAAAGTAAAGGAATGTCGTGGCTGAACAAAATGGAGCTGTGTTATCTTCAATTCCAAGCATGAGGACAGAGGTGGAGGCAATCGTTGCAGCTCTGAAATGGATGGAACAAAATAAAGTTACCAGGGCAATTACTGTGACTGATTCTCAATCGGTACTGAATAAGGTGCAACATGGATTATTATGGAATGAGTGAAAATCCCGTATTAGAACGTCAATATTACAGGAACTTACGTGGATAATCTGGCCGGGAAAGGCAGAAGGGCGAGGAAATAAAAGAACATATTTTCTTACTACAAAACGATAGCTACCACAACACTTGAAGTGACGCAACAAAGTCTATAGTAAGTGTTTTACCGGGACAGTTACCATCGTTGCATTAAGACATTTGCTGCATGAGACATAGCACCTAGTTTTGCCCAGTTTGCTAGGATGTCGATGCTAAACCAGCAAATCAGTAAACAGTATGTTTCAAATTCATTTTGTACTGTAGATGTGTTAGTGTACATTACAGTGACTTGTTTTCAGCATAATACTGGTAATACAGACGTGTTACTGAAACGTCAAAATGTTTGTTATTTGAGGCGAGACTTCTGGTTGCACCCAGTTTTATATAGCATCATCTTAACATGGGCCCACTGTCTAACACGTCTGGCTTTACCTCGCAGTGAGATTTCTAACACAATTCTCCGATGTGTGGACGCACGAGAACAAGTCAATGTCACAACTCTGTGGAGGTGGGAATTTTAAGACATTACTGTCCGTCTGGCAGGTTTGTGTTCTAGCTCTTGTCGTCGTGCGATTGCCTTCTAATTTACAATGAACGTTATTTGGACAAAAAATGTAATGTATATGGGAAACACATGCCATCCGTTTCCACACAAGGGGAAATAATTGCGCCTTTTTTTTATTTTTTATTTGGGTCTCTTTAAAACATGTTTTTGAGTAGTTTGATGAATTTAAAATATTTATTTTTTATGAAATATGTTTTTTTTTTTTTTTTTTTTTTTTTTTTTTTTTTTTTCATAGATCAAGCAAAAATACTTTTTAAACGAATATTCCACACAAACATTTTTAACATATTTTCTAAACATATATATAGCTTCTTGAAAACGACGACAATAAAGTTGACCCATGATTTCTTTCAGAGTCAAAGTTGTTTGCCATTTAAAAATGCTTCAAATTTTTGGCAGGTACATGTGTTCATGCACCTCATGATTGTGAATAAAAGAAAGCAGTTACTACAAACTTGTAAGCGTCATGACAAAGGAAATTATCCAACATCTCCACCACGCTATCGGATTCATTCCCACATAGTTCTGTTTGTTGGAGCAAATATATTTGAGTATGTTCCTTTTAAAGATCGAAGCTCACCGACGCATCTACTCTACATCCGCCTTTGAAGTGTCCGACGGGTTGTTCAGTTTCTACCCTTGCCTACAACAGATGCGCTTCCTTGTGTCTTATCTCCAATGATTTCACCTGACATTTCAAGGTCACTTTCGTTTCCTTTACAGGACGTTGCAGAATCAGCCCCAGCAGCCCCTGGCTATTGTGTGATTTCACTAGGCAAATTTACGTTCAGTAGTTTGCCATCGCCTCTTGACGGTCGGCTTCCTGATATAACTGTCGAAATCAACGCAAGGCGCATGGCCCGCAGCTGGGATTGAACCCGGCATTACGAAGCGTTCGCATCGACTTTGCCACAGAGCCGACTCGCCTGACATAAGTGGACAAATTTTAACGACAAGAATGATGGACCGGTAGTCTTTTATCTCCACCGATTTTACCAGCCATATGCGGATAATATCAACGACAAAACGAAAGACCGGAAGTGCGGTAAACAATAAGTGCTCTGCCACTAGTACGAGCAGCTGATAAGAAACTGTCCGCGTGTGTCACCGTCCGCATGTAACTCAGTAGCTACAGCGACGTTGCTCCATTCACCCCAGAGTGTCAACTCTGGTACCCATTTCCCAGAGGCTGGGTGAACCCCAGGAACACCCCGGTTTCGAACAGTGTCCGTCGCTGCAGCGAGTCGCAATTGAATTTGAAAGCGAGCCTCCTATCGACTGCTTTGATGCGGCTCCACGATGTGGACACTATTAACAATTGTGATAGGCCGTTAGTGTGTTATCTCTACCGATTTCACTTGTCATATGCGGAGAACATCAGCGACCAGAATGAGAGACCGGGACTGTCTTTTCTCTACCGATTGCACTTGCCATATGCGGAAAACATTAACGACAAGTATGATGGACTGAGAGTGTCTTATCTCCACAGATGTAATCAGCCATAAACAGACACTATCAACAACAACAAAATGATAAAGAAGGAGTTGCTGGAGGATCTGATCGACACTCGACACTCAGAGGAAAATTAAACCTCACATACACTCATACTGCTGCTGGCATTTTGGTAACTGGAACTGTGCGCTGGTTGTTAAAGATTGTTATGCAGCGTTTAAATATCTGTTCTGGATGCTGTGAAGTCTGTTCTTAACACAAATGCACATGCAAATACAGCAATAGGTCACAAGCTAATTTTATGTTATACATATGCTTATATATATATATATATATGTGTGTGTGTGTGTGTGTGTGTGTGTGTGTATAGTATATATTGATGCGTCTTTAATATCTTGTTTTATATGGTTCAATTGTGCATACATGTTGCCGTGTTAGGCATTTAAACATATTAATACCAGGTCTATATGCAAGTGGGCATACCACTGCGCCACTGAGACTTTCATAAAAAAAGTGAACAAGTAAAAGCTGTGTTCACGCCAGTGGTGAATCAAGCAGATCTTAGATGTGTGTTGGTATGAGACATTTTTCATAGTGATACACTTAAGTCCAGTTGTCTTCCGTGATGTCATGTCATGCCAGGGTCAACATGGGAGCTTGTATCATTTTATTTTTTTCCCATAGCCGACTGGTGCTGATAAGCATGCACGAAATTGAGGTCGGCATGCAAACGCATAGCCATTACATTATTGCGGCTCTCTTAAGTCCTCCAGGTAATTGAGAGATCAGAGTTGTTGACTGAGTGATTTACTGGCTTCACGATTCGCGTGGTACGTTTTCAATAGCTGGACGGTGTTAGATGTAAAGTTTCTGCAGCAGTTAGATATGGATATCAGGGTGTAACGTCTTTCGAAGATATTTGATTTCATGTCGATAGAAGCGAATTTTCATCTTCGTTAACTCAAGTTCTTAGAATATGGTCTGTGTGAACATGATGTTGAATAATAATGTATTGATATTTGTGCAGCACATTACTTTTGTGTTCAGGAAAATAAACAAATATCCGATGTGATGATAATAATTCATTTGCTTGATACACGATGGAACTTGTTGTTCGTGTAGGTTGTCTGACTAAGCATTGCCTACGTAGCCATATGTTATGGTTGTGTAACTCAGCTTTTTTACATATTCACTACCTGGGTTATGAACATATTTCCTGGGACATGCACATAAAAGCCCTTGTATTTTCTTAACTTTTTCTGTTTTTCCTGTTCAGCGGGACAATATTTATTGCCCCAACCATATTTCTTTTCTGCTCTCTCCCTACTTCTTGATTTTTTTTTTTTTCCCTCTAACACAATATAAAAGAAACTTAAAGGGTGTTCATGTGGTTAATTATTAATAAAAGTGCTGGAGTCTTTTTTGTTTGTTTAAACCTTTACATATTTTATCAAGCTGCCTGAATCTGTTGCAATTAGTCCATTGTGTAAGAATACAAATTATGGATTTGTCTCGAACGTTTTATAACGATCATCAATTACTTTGCGGACAGTCGTTGGTGATTACGTCTCTCCACAATCTGCTGTCTTTAACAATATGTATCAGTTCGTGTGTTTACACCATTCCATGCCATGAGACAAGGCTGTAAAGAATCTGCTCGTCTTGTCTTCCTCTCCTCTTTTCACCACAGATCTTTTCAGTGGTCACATATTCGAATTGTCGCCTCCTCATAACATGACAGAATAATGATATACGTCTCTTTCTGAAGTTTGTGATAAGTTGTCATCGAGCACTCGCATCTTGCAAAACACATTGTGTTCTGTTTTGTTGTTGTTGCAACCCCACCAGGAGCGTACAACGAGCGACCTACAACCGTTGACACAATCTATCCGTATTCAGGTGAGAATAATCTGGCCACTAGTGCCATAAAACCGGTTGAACCCATACGTTGGGTTATATTAGGGCTCCTGGCGACAGCCGAAGTGGGGCTTTCAAACAAGGTCAAGGTAGTAAGCATACTTTGGATCTTTTCTCTAGCCCATGCCAGCGTAGTGGGTAATGAACAAGCAGACATAATGGCTGGATCTAAACCACAGAGTGGTGAATTGATACATGACAAGGCAGATGTGGTCAAGACATTTTTGGGAAAAAGCAACGGAATCAGTAGAGAAACAACAGTATTATGGTCTGGAGAGAATGAGGCATATAAGTGTAACCAGATGGCCTGGCCGGCTCACTACACTCAGAGGAAAGGCAAGACGTACGTATAACCAGATTGTGATCGGTACCATCAGTACTGGAACTCTGCGCTGGCTGCTGAAGATGAAGACGGAGCACGCATGGAAATGCCCTGAGTGCTGTATGTCAGTTCTTGACTCAACTCAACTCATATTATTTGCAAAGCACAAGTTTGTGTATTTGCATTTCAGGACACTGTTGCTATATTTTTCCTAATGATTGTCTACTGAAAGAAGGAGTTGAACCTCCCTCTTATACAATGCTAAGCGTTCTAAGCCCTCAACCCAACACCTCCTGGCAAACAACAACAAAAACCCAAACTCCAGTGTTATTTCCTGCATTGACTGTACACGTTATGTGCATGTTGTCACCAGAACATTGTTGTGCGTAGAAGAAAGATATTCATTTGCACAATATGTGTACGAAATAGATAGTTAAGACAACAAATCATATCAATGCGATCTGAGAATCAAAGAGTGCTTAACCATTATCATTGTCAAGGACAACGATGAAGACATTACATCAAAAGTGAGATACTGTGTTACCAATGTACCAGTTAAATGTTCTTGTACATCTACGCCACAAATCGCTGTAAACAAAATGATTATAATATCACAGATCATGTTCAAGTGAGTGAGTGAATGCGTGATAAAAATCCACAGGGACCACCCAACGAGCCACTAACATCCTGCAACAAAGCGTGCCACCATTCAGATTAAAAGTATATCCATATCAGGAATCGTCTGCGGATCTGAAGATCGTGGGTTCGGGTCCAGACGATGCCAGGAATTTTTGTGTGTTCCTTGTTTTAAACTAATCTTGGCTTCCAGGTCAAACCAGCCATTGAGTGAATACCAGGTGAAGTGCCGCGAAGTAAAGGCGGCCGGTGTGTTGCTGACCACATCACCCAGCAAGTGTCAATTAGTTTATAAAATATATGTATATCCATATATGCCCAAATACGCCTAAAACTGTGGCAAAGTGACCTTTACTTTTACTTAGATATCATCTGAACATCAAAGAGTGGTCAATCATTATCACTGTCAAGGACAACGACGAATACATCGCTTTCTATGTGATGATAGTTTCCGCGTTGCCAATTTCATTTATTAGGCACATTCCATGGACCTGCCACAATTTCTAAACGGCATGAATACTAAATAAATATGCAGTTGGATTGTTAATTGTGAGACAGATTTGCTCGATTGTTGCAGTGAATATGATTTATAATGATGTCTATCAACCTGCAGTATGCATAGCTCAAACCAAGTGTTTTACTTAAATTCCAAGTAGACTGCACAAGCTAATAACGGACGGTTAACTTTAAGGAATCGATGCATACATATATAGAGAGAGATTCCATTGTCATATACAATATCTTCACAATTGCTAGTTCTCATGGCACAGATTGCATCGTTTCCTCTTGTTACTGCGTCTTTAAAATGTGTTTGTTTCCCCTGATTACCACCGATACAAATTAGCAACATTTTGCTTCACTTTTTGTGTGTGGATATTTTCCTGCACATTTCAACCAATGGACGCTTACTGAATAGCAGCTCATAGTCGGCAGCACCTTTGTCAACGAAATCAGATGTATCGGTCAACGCACATAACGCAGCTCTGACACGTACTGTTAAACACAGTTACATTCAGAACAGACAAACACATAATGTCACACCAAGTGGCAAACAGATTAGAATAACATTATAATCCTTGTATCGTCATATACATTTGTCCAATTGTGGGATGCAGTTTTTTTTTTGTTATTTCAAAGCACAACCCTGGCTTTCTTCGGGGGCCTGAAGATGGCCGGGCTATAAATATGGCCTAGCCATAAATATGGCCTAACGGCTTAAAGTGGTTTCTGGGACCTTTCTACGATTAAACCTCATCCGCATGGTGGCCCTTTGTGTCACCGGGTATTTATGGTTTGTGTGATGTCCTAGTTTGGTAAAATGTACTGCTACTACCAAATTTCATCCTGATATGGGACCCAATGTTTTGTTATTTTAAAGCCCCACCCAGCAGCAGTCGGGGGTCCCCATATAACCGTGTGAAATATCCGGGGACTGAGTAAGTCAATCAGCAGTAGACCTCCAGCAACGGTTATAATAATGTTTTTAATCGCTGTCCTTGAATAGCTGAAGGATATGATGGTGATAACTGGTTATTTGTTACCTGTGGTTATACAATACAGTCGCATATGGTGAGAGACTATTCGAGGTAGATTTCCCACTGCTGTCACAAAGTGATATTTTTACATAGTGATATTTTGTAATTGGTGAAACAAACCATGCCTATGTTAGTGTGTTAGTATATGTTTTCGGCGTCCCTTATCTGCTGTATTACCATCTCTCTGCGCTCTGTGGCTGTGGCTTTGGACCACTAACAGACTGTCCTGTGCCCTAGGCCACGTCGGTAGGTTTGTGTGTACTCCATGCCTTCTGTCTATTTTATTACATCTTGGACAGATTCTATCGCATCTAGAACTTTCCCTTTCTTACCTGTCTTTAGAGCTGGCTGGACACCGTGGTGTCGAAAGATTCGTGCATCATCATCGCAAGTCTTACTTCACCAGCTAAAAATATTTCGGTTATTGACTTGAACGCAAGTACCCGTTTAGCCTGCTTACAATACAGAGACACATTGGTCAGACAAGGCGGTGCCACAAGCCATTTCCTCATAACTGTGTTGATTTTTCACTCCACCGTTTCTACTGCTGTCATGCTAACTTCGTATTCGAGCAGCGAGCAGATGAGCTTCAGGATCAAAATAAACAGGAGACACCAGACCTTGAACATCTATGTATTAATCAAAGTATCTTATTTGAATTCTAAGTAGATGTTGCTACATCACACTAGTGGTCTGATTTCAAGGAAGTGATATGAATAGACTAGAATGCTAGACTCGTTTGTCACACACAATATTTTTACAGTGGATCTGTATAATGACACATATTGATTGGGTCGTTTCCTTTGTCAACTGACTAGCATTGATGTATTGAAATAGCATATTCGGGAAGAAGCAATCTCAGGCCTCACGGAGATTTCACCTAATTAAAAAAAAAAAAATATATATATATATATATATATATATATATATATATATATATATATATATATATATATATATATATATATATATATATATTCATGTGTGTGTGTGTGTGTGTGTGTGTGTGTGTACATTTTTTGGATCGGAAGGTGGTGGGTTCAGGTCCTGACGGAGCCGATATTACTTTCAAAAATTACATTGGCTCCCATGGCGACCCAGTCATTAGTGGGTACAATAAATAGTCATGGGAAGTAAAGGCGGCCAGCGCGATGTTGTCCACATTCCCCACCGAGTGTCGATTGGTCAATAAAATATGTGGCTGGTCCTTTGGGCTAATACGCCTGAAGACGTGTAAAATGGTTCCTTTCTTTCACTATGTATAAATTGTAATATGTTTGTGTCTTTACCGTCCACATACCTTTAAGGAATGTTCATTTTCATAACAAATAAAAGTCATCCTCATTGTGCCTGGCCAAAATCAGTTCACAATAAGAGATAAAACAGAACGCATCAGTGTCAACCATCACACTTATATCTGGGACACTAAATTATTATTTTGTGGAGTGTATTCTATGTTATTCGATTCTCTTGATTTGTTTGGATGTTTTTGTTCATGTTCGTGGCATGTCAATTTGTCCCCCTCTATCTTTTGTATCACCTTTTTTTTAGACTTGGGCGGGAAGGGGGGTTCCTAGTGGTCTTGCCATATTTTCGAGGGGAGGGGTTGGGGGAGGATGTTTAATCTGACAAATGTTGAACACCAAGTATCTACTGAGCGATCTTCTCATCGTGGAGCCGGACAGACCGGAAACGGGTAAACTTGAAATTTTTCTTGTAATGAAAGAAAGGTACAGCGAACGCACCTGACAAATATCATACTTAAACATGTATAAGACAAGCTGACTGACTGACTTTCTACCCCACTAGGACATCACTCAAGCGATAAACACTCGATCCACCATGTGGATGAGGGCGACCCGTGGAGAAGTCCCAGAAACCGCGTTCAGCCTTTAGACAACATTTATGGCTGGGCTATATTGAGGCCCCTGGCAAGGGAAAATTGCATCTCACAAGCAGATAGCTATAACACATTTTGAGACACGACTGACTGACAGATCTTCTACTCCACTAAGACATGACACAAGCGATAAACATCCGATGACACAAAGTGCCACCATGTGGATGAGGATCGCCGTGGAGAGGTCCCGAAAACGCGTTCAGACAAGTGGCCATATTTATGGACTGCCTATATTGCGGCCCCTGGCAAAAGCCAGATTGGGGCTTCAAATAACAAAAATTGTCATCCTAAAAAGGACGAAATTAGATTAGTATGCTAAAAGCATTATTTCGCACAATTGAGACACGCCTAGAACAAACAAGCAAAAGTGGACATATTGAGTAAGTGACGCAGACTTCTGGATGCCGTCATTACCACCTATATACTATGATTCTTCTGTTATACTTAAATGATTATCTCAACTCCACGTAGCGCTGGATTTCACAAGCATATTTTTTTTTTTCAAATGTGTCTTCTTCAACTAGAGTGCTTTTTACTACCCAATACAACACAAGTATTGCCTATAGCAATCAATGATTATCGTTGCTTCCCTTCATGAGTGCACTGTGTAGTTATATCCCATCGTTAACTACAATTAATTTAATGTGTCATATATTTTCAAAATTACTGAATCATGTTCTGAATATTACTAAATACCGCTATTGTGTGGGGGATAGTGGTTTGTGTGGCTGAGCGTGTATCTGTGCATGTGTGTATGTGTTTGTGCACGTACACGGGGCGACATGTTTCTCACATCAAAACACTTCCTCGTTTTCTAAAACACACTTTCTGCTTGCTTCCTCTTGTTCAACTTCAGGTGTCGAGGGAGATATACGGCTCCGTTTCTTGCTCTTCTGGCCATCTCGACAATAAACATCTGCTGTTGAAAGGTTTCTCTGATATTATATTTCCACCTTGTTCTTGGTCTACCATTTGCTTTTTACATCACTCTCATCTCTCCATGATTGCATTATGTGCTCTAGCATCGCAAGGCATTCTATATAACTGGGCAAACCCGTTATTTCGTTTGTATGTATGTAACTGAGAACTGGATATGTGGCTAGCGTTTCATTACTGATGTCAATCCTGCAACCTTTCATAGACATTGCATGTGAATGGTTCCTGATTGTCTCTTCTGGGTCTCGTGTACTGGTAGCATTGTGTGAGTGTCAATACACTTTGTTTGAGTTGTTTCTTTGTGCTGACTGGGGTTGTCTATTGTTGTAGGAGGTGGCTACGTATCCGAATACTTAGTTGGCGCGACTGTTTCACCTGTTGGATCTCCTCCTCCTATATGCGCACCGCTGGTTGTTGTTCCATGTAGAGTTCAACTCAGGTGCATGTTTAATCCGTTAGCACTCTACTACTACACTCAAGCGCTGGTTTTTTTCTTAGTATTGACACTATTTCTGCTTCTTCATTCACACATATGATATATTGCAACATCTTTTTCTCTGACTGTAACGCTCCCTGTCGCTCTGTGTTACCAGTCTCATCAATCCCGTCTCGTGCCCCGTGCAGGTTTAGATTCTTACATAACAAATGTGCTCTTTATATTAGCCATTGTGTGCATAGTTTTTCTTCCATTATTTAGACTTGTAAATGGAGATAGTGTCCTATCATTCACTGGACATTGCAGATGTGTAAAAGACAAAATATTGAGATCATGGCGATAGGTCCGTTTTTTGCAGCGGACACTTGTGTAAAGATAAACCAACTGAAGCAAAAAAAGATGAAAACTGGGGTAAAGGCTGAATATGAACCCCTCACGTTGGAAGATGAATTTGAGATCGACACTCGCTGCAAAGTCAAAGAAAGTATATCTGAGCAACTGAGTCCAAAACTTGGAACACAACACAGGCAACGAACTTCCATGGTTAATACAAAAGTTAGTGGTAAACTAGGATGCATTTTTTAAGATGGTTCTATTAGAGAAATTCCACGACCCAGACCTCTCAGGATTCCAAAGTTTTAAAAGAAAATGCCCCGGAGTTGTCTTTTATAAGATTCTTAGTTTTGTGTTAAATATGAACTTGCAGGTCCTCTTCCAAAGCACTTCCTCCTTACCTCTTGTACCATCGTATGCATCTTCACACTTTATTACATTACTTTTTGTGTGACTCTTGTAAAATCCTATGTATCTGCTCACTTTTCTATAGGACTATTGCCTTACCTCATGTATCACAGTATTTGTCGTTTCACTCTTATATATCACTAGTTCCTGCAGTCTTGCATTACCGGATGCGTCTTCTCTTTCCACTAAAGCAGTAACTCATTACCTTTTGTACTACCGTACGTATCTTCTATTTCCACTACAGCAAAATTTCCTTACCTCTTGTTCTACCGTACGAATCTTCTCATCCTACTATAGCAATATCTCATTACCTCTTGTACTACCCTACGAAATTTCTCACCCCACTACAGCAAAATTTCCTTACCTCTGGTACTACCGTGCGTATCTTCTCACCCCACTACATCAATATCCCTGACATCTTGTACCACAGCATGTATCTGCTCAATCTTCCTTAGCACAATCTCCTTACCTCTTTTACCGTCGTACGTATCTTCTCATACTTCCATAGATTGTCTCCTTACCTGCTATACGATTGTATGCATCTATTCTGTTTTATATAGCATTATCGCCTTACCTCCTATTCCAATGTATGCATCTTCTCACTCTTCTTTAATGCTATTTCCTTACCTCTTTTACCGCCATATTTGGCTCTTCTGTCTTCTATAGTACAAGTCCTTTATTAGGTCTTGCACTACGCTATGTGTCCTCACCCTCTTCTACAGCAATATATCATTACCTCTTGTACCGTATGTATCTTTGCATTCTACTATTCCCTTTCCTCTTGTACCGTATGTATCTTTGCATTCTACTATTCCCTTTCCTCTTGTACCGCCGTACGTATCTTCTAACCCCACTACAGCGCCATCCCCTTACTTCTTTGTACCTCTGAATGCATTTTTCTCACTTCCCTACAACACTGTCCTGTCCATTTATCTTTTCAACAACCTGATCTCACTCAACTATAATACTGTCTCTTTACCTTATGTACTGCCCTATTTGTCTTTTCACTCTTCTATAGCGCTAGATTCTTAGCTCATGTACTACAGTATGTGTCTGCTCAGTCCACTACAGCAATATAGCATTACCTCTTGTACTACCAGATGTACCTTCTCACTTCAGAGCATCGATATTTGCCTTACGTTGCCGATACAAACAATTAGTCCTTTTGAGACCAACAAATTGAAAGGTCGACCACTTTCAGACTGCTAAACGATTCGTTCGAGAACTACACTATGATGAAATGGTGTGAGATATACAGTAAGCGTTCATTCTTTGTATTTGCAATAATGTACTTTCAGAAAACATCGACTAGCGATGCTGCTCTTTTGTTTGCGGTTAGAAGGGGATACAAACACATGTAATCCAAACATTTAAGGCTTCACAAAGGGAAACAATGTAATCTCTGTGTTGATACATTCAAATCTGAAGATATCAATTGTGACATGTAAGTCTGATATTATATACGCATTGATTAGTTGAGGTCAGACATCCGGTATTAGGCTGTAACATCTAGTTGAAGGTGAAATGAGACAGGTTGTTTCGATGTATGCATACTGCTGTTTGGTTAGTAATAATACAAAATATAGTCGTTGCAACCGTCGGGCAAACTGGTCTGACTATAATCATTCTGACGATTGTCATTTATATTCAGTGTCTGTAATTACTTTTTGGCAGGTATTCACGTGTGTGCCTAATAATCGTAACTGGTAACATGGACAGTGCCTCCATACTGCAATAATGCAGCAGCCATCAATGCATCATCATCTGTTAAATACAAAAAAGACCTAATGTAGCTGGGCAATTACTTACTACTTAATGGTTGATAATATGTATCTTTATTAACAGTTTCTTTCTATAACTTCATCACAAAGATTTACATGTTAAATGTCATTCACTTTATCCACGATTGTAGGGAGATTCACAAATCCGTTTTTTTTTTTTTTTTTGAGAACAAGGCTGTCTAATATTTCTTTCTAGCACCGTTTAAATCATCAGCGAGTGAACCTTTCCTTAAGCCATCAAAAACATATACGGTGCTATCTGCACGCTATAGATGCACTAAACTGTCGTGCTCAGACAAGAGTAATGCTGTCATGGCTCCAACCTCCTCTGCACTGCAGTCTTAAACACCAACAAATACTTTCCAACAAATAACATCTGGTATTACCCACTACCTCCCTCTCCCCAAACATTCACACCACATGCGTGCGCACACCCACACGTAGACACACACACACGCACACACATATGAGCGCGCACACACACACTTTTCTTGGCTAGTTTATCTGCTATTTCATTAACATGGGATCGTATCCAGTGCAAAACAACATTACACACTTGCCTAGATAGAAGAGTAGTTTCCGTATACTATGTAATTTTCCCGACTAGAGTGCCAGAAGTACTGATCTTAAATCTGTAAGGAATACTACGGGTTGTGAAATATAACGTTTATTAAACAGTTTCTCTGCTGCTATTTTGGCGGCTTGAGCTTCTGCATCATAGTTGTGACAGTGCTTTTCTGTAGGTATTTTTGATGTATATCTGATATTATTTGGATGCTCAAAACGCACTCTTGCTCGTTTATTTCTGCTTATGTGAGTACTTATCATCAAGTAGAGCGAGTCTGTCTGTTTTACGCAGCACGCTGTTTTGTTCTTCCTTGTCGAATACTGCTCTCACTTCTGTCGGGATGTGTGTTGGCAACTTATAATCCGTCTTTTCTTGGGGGCAGTCTAGAATAGCATGCAATGGGACATTAGTTAAAGACAGTTCAATGCTTTACCTGCTGAGTCGTTGGACCTAGTGGATTAAATTGCTTCTTCTTAGATGCTCCATTGCTAGATTTTGGAAACTTGCTTTTATAAGGTGTTCAGGCTTGTCAAGAATAGTTTTGCTTGTATTAGTATCTTAGTGTCTCTTCGTTATGTCAGTGTTCGGGTCATCATTATCCTCTCCATCACAGCAATAGGTTTTGATTGTATCATCGCCGACATCAAGTCGCAGCCTTTGCTGTGTTCGCAGGTCCGTCAGTTATAAACACATAATTACCTGTGGCAAAAAATCGGGTTTTAAGTTCTGCTTTTTTAAATATCGTTTATCATAAAATACCTTCTACCGTCGTAACAAGCATGTCGTAAAAGTCGACTAATTGGAAACTTTCTTTGAAGTCGGAGTGCATCTGTCGGAGAGGCAAGGAACAAACAATTTGCATGCAATTAAATCATATCTCTTAAACGGATGCGCACGCAACACTTATGTTATGGAACAAGATTTAAGTACAGTGCTGGACAAACAACTAGAACTTTCCGCCGGGGAGTTTACAGTCAGTGAATTGTCCCTCTCAGTGAAAACTAAGGGATCTTAGCCGGGCCTCTACATTGACTGCACAAGTAATATATGTATATATATATATATATATATATATATATATATATTATATATATATATATATATATATATATATATATATATATATATATATATATATATACTACACAAAACAGTATGCACTTAGTCACCAGCACACTGTTTTGTGTAGAAGAAAGATATATACTTGTACAGCATGTGTACGTAATAAACAGTGAAGAGAAGAGATCATATCAGCGTGATCTGAGAGTCAAAAAGTGGTTAACGATTAATCATTTAACATCTATCTGTTCTGGACAAGGATGGATGTATAACTTTCCCAGTGGGATACTGTCTTGTTACCAATGTACCAGTCAAATATTCTTGTACATCGAAATCGGCCATTAAAACAGAATTAATATATTATCACGGATTATCACAAGGTAAGCTGGTCACAATGAGAGATAGTAAACCCCACCAGGAATGCACAACGAGCCATCAACATCACCTGTATCACAACGAGCCATTAACAGCCCTGTATCACAACGAGCCATTAACATCCTGTATCACAACGAGCCATTAACATCCTGTATCACAACGAGCCATTAACATCCTGTATCACAACGAGCCATTAACATCCTGTATCACAACGAGCCATTAACATCCTGTATCACAACGAGCCATTAACATCCTGTATTACACAACGAGCCCATTAACATAACATCCTGTATCACAACGAGCCATTAACATACTGTATCACAACGAGCCATTAACATCCTGTATCACAACGAGCCATTAACATCCTGTATCACAACGAGCCATTAACATCCTGTATTCTTGGTCAAGTAGGAAACACAATGGCTTCACTGACCGTCTTTCACACCGGCCAGTAAGATTCGGTGTAAACTAGATTGGGGCACTTAAGAATGTTTGCTCTAGGGATGTCAGTCCAGAATTGACTGACAGGCCACTTGTTCGCCAAGTTGATCTGTTGGGTACTCCAGAGGCGTGGCTTAAGTCATCGTCTTGAGGGTTGGGCAGAACCCAGTAAAGGGAGGAGATTAATTTGGACAATAGATTGATACTTATACTTCGAGCCTGTGGAATTCCCGTCATTAATCGCAGCCTGCCGGGAAACAACACAGATCGACGTGAAGGTAATTTTACGGTCGCATTCTGTTTTGGCGATTAATGGGAAGTTCCCAGGTAAGAGAAAAATATTAATTTTAATCTTGTATACATAGGTTAGGGAGTTAAGCTTAGTCTATACTACCTTTTCCTAATTTGTCTGCAGATTCTGCTTGAAATAGTTCTTTGTGAGAATTCAGTATCTCAGTTAGGGAACTGCTAAACTATTCCTATTTCTTGTATGTTTTGTGTCACATGTTTTTCAGTGTATGTTTTCATGTGTAGAAAATAAGATGTGAACAATGACATTTGATATAATGAAATGTAATTATATTGTTTCCATGATGCCCATATGTGCAGGGATGCTGTTACGTTTTGTGTGCACACCATGTGCTCACTTAAGGTGTTCACCTAAACAGGGGATTTATAACCCCAGGGGGAGAATGATGGATGTATGAATTCACGGTCACTGAAAGATAATATTCAGGACAGCGTGCACATATAAATTGTTTGCGGGTTCAGCACATAACCATGCGCCACATGTTTATGTCAAATCTATGTCAGCCAATTCGAAGTCTCAGTGAAGACGGACAACAGACTTAGAAAGTCAACTATCATGACATAGCATTTGAGGGAAGGCAGGATATGTGACGCCCATGTAAGACAAAAGACCTTCAGACTAGACTGGAGAGGATGTGGAATATGAGGAGGAGTGATGGGCTATATCTTATTATTATATGTTGTATTAATTGATACATGTATTCTTAGTGTAAGTCAAGATACTACACGTATGTGTTTTGTTTCCATGATTACAGCACCCATGTGACGATCAGTCCATGAAGTAGCCTACATTGTGTTAGACGGCCAGCTGGGAACGAGGTGGAGAACGAGGTGGAGAACGAGGTGGAGAACGAGGTGGGGGCGAGGAGGAGAAACAAGCAGGGAAGAAGCTGGAAGAGGAGGAAGAGCTTGACAGTGCTCACGGCTGTCAGAGGTTCTATGAAAGTTATGTTCATAAATTGTTCATACTTTATCACCTTCATCACACCACTCTAATCCCAGGTGCTGTTCTCGCGCTGAAACATAACTTTAGCTAGTCACTGTTTGTGTAAACACAACAAACTGGGTATGTCAATTAACTGATTGTTAGAAAATAAAGCTGTATGTCAAGTTTTATACTACATCGTTTGTTAAATTCCAAGTGTATTCAATCTTACCTGTTTTCTAAACTGATAGATAGAAGTACATTTGGTGGGGGCTCAAATAATATGATAATAATTCTTTAATTATTAATAATAACACCGGGAGAAGGTAGATGACGAAGGAATCACTTGCCCTGTCGAATAATTCATTTAGTATGATAGACATCTAAAATTCCTTGCCTTCTCTTGTGGGTACCAAGTTCAGCTAATGTTAATATACTTAACGAGCCAATATGGCTGTTTTCTTGGATATCCAGGACTTTGTCTGAGAGCAACATAGCTCAGATTTTAGTTCGGTTTATCTAGTGGAGAGAATGTGTTGAAAGGAAGATCCCTACTCAACAACATAAACATTTAAACCACGCGTCACGTCACACATCCTGTATCACAACGAGCCATTAACATACTGTATCACAGTGTGCCGCCGTTTGGATTACAGTCATGTCCATGTCGGGAATCTCTGTGATGTAGCAGCTAGACTCACCTGCGGATCTGAAGGTCGTGGGTTCGGGTCCTGACGGAGCCTAAATCTTTCTCTTTAAAAAAAAAAAAAAAACTGACCTTGGCTTCCAGTTCAAACCAGCCTTGAGTGGGTACCAGGGAGGTTCTGGGAAGAAAAGGCGGCCGGTGTGATGCTGACCATTTCACCCAGGAAACGTCAATTGGTCTATACAATTTAAGTCTATCCCTATGTATCCAATATGCCTAAAAGCGTGACAAAGAGACATTTACTTTACTTTTACTTACATATCCATATTGTCTGAGAATCAAAGATTGGTCAATCATTATCAATGTCCAGGATAACAACAAACACATCGTTTTCTAAGTGAGATAGTTTCCGCGTTGGCAATTTGATATATTAGGCACATTGTATGTACCTGCCAAAAATGTGTTGAAACTGCTGACAATGAAAAGAAGCCTGAATTGGACTGACTGACTGAATTTCTACCCCACTAGGACCTCACACAAGCGATAAACACCTGATGACACAAAGTGCCACCATGTGGATAAGGATCGCCGTGGAGAGGTCCTAGAATTTGCGTTTAGGCAATTGGTCATATTTATGGCCCGCCTATATTGCGGCCCCTGGCAAAAGCCAGGGTGGTGCTTCAAATACCAAACAATTTCGTCCTAAATAGAACGTAAGTATATGTATAGTTAACCTATAAAAATATTTCTTGAATTGGATTGTTAACTGTGAGACAGATTTGCTCGATTGTTGCAGTGAATATGATTTGTGATGTTGTCTCTCAACATGCAGTATGCATAACTCAAATAAAGTGTTTTACTCAAATTTGATGTAGTTTACACAAACTAGTATCTTGCAGATGACTTCAAGGAATCGATGCATACATATATAGAAATATTCTATTGTCAAATACAATATCTTCACAATTGTTAATTCTCATGACAGAAGATTGTATCGTTTCCCCTTGTTACTGTGTCTATAAAATGTGTATGTTTCCCTGGATTACCACCGACACAAATTAGCAACATATTCCATCACTGTGATCTGCACATATAATTTGCAGTGCGTTTCAGCTGTGCCCAACGTGATGTTCATTGTTAACAGAAAATAGCGAGTAGACTTTTGGCATATAACTGGTGGTGCTTTATGTGCATAATTTCCTGCACAACAATTGATCTATTGTTACCGCTACTTCCATCGACAATGAACTACATTTGTATGACCGGATTGCTTGTGTTGGCACTTCTGACGATTGCTTTATGCATATAATGCTTTGAAATTTCTTAGACTGCAGTCTGCAAACTGATTTCCATAGGGGACAATGATGGACATCGTCTTGTTTTCTTTGGCACAGGAATGGAGCAGATATGTGGCGACCCTCTGCTATGAGCTTTGAACTGTGATTAGCTCCTGATCACCTGTGGTAATGTATCAGTTAACAGCAATTCATAAACCTGGTCAGCTTATTAACACAAGGGAACATGGCTAAATAGTTTTCACATGCGATGCCTTAGAAGAATACAAGGCATTAAGTGGCAGGACAAGATCACAAACATTGTGGTATTGGAAAGAATAGGTACTACACAAATCTTCTCAATGGTAAGTCTACGAATGTTCAGGTGGCTTGGTCACACCTGGAGAATGGAGGATAACAGAGTCCTGAAGAACATCCTTTATGGTAAATTAAAGTCAGGTATACGCTTATTGGGAGTCGCCGTGGGGGAACGGCTAGCCGCTCGCCTGCGGATCGGAAGGTTGTGGGTTCGCTCCCTGGTGGAGCAGGACATTTTTCAAAAATGACCTTGGCTCCCAGGTCGACCCAGCTTTGAGTGGGTGCCGGGTGCAGTCCTGGGAAGTAAAGGTGGCTGGCGTGATGCTTACCACATAACCCATGTTGTGCCTATTGGTCTATAAAATGTCGGTCTAGTCCTATATGCTTAAAGGCCTGACGGTCTGGAAAAAGGTACTTTACTTTTTTTAATTTTTTAATTTTATTTTTTATTATTCAGTGAATATATAATGGGATCTTAAATTGATATGCCTGGAGTTGTGGTTGATGGGCACAATATGAACAATCTGCGTTATGCTGATGACACAGTCTTGATAGCATTTTTTTTTTTGGGGGGGGGGGGGGGATATTTGTGATTGCAAAAGGAGTTCAGTCTGGGGATTGAGTGGGATCACCACGAAATATGCAAGCTATAGTTTTTATTTCCGACATACATTGCTCCATCTTAAGACCAGCGTAGTGTAGCGCTATAAGTCATGGATTTCACAGAATTTTTTTTCTGGTTTTATGTCAGTCAATGCTGACAGTGATGCAGTGATGTCACATCCTGGTCTCCCTCTGTTATCCTCCAATTTCCCCCTTGTTACTGTTTACTCGAGTTATCTTCTCCTTGCGATGTCACAAAATAATATTAAATTCCTTCTTACCATCAGATCTTCTCCTAAGGTAATTTTGTTTTTCATAACTTGTTGTTTTCTCAGTCCGCAATTGTATCTCATATTTTATCTATATAACTGTACCTCTGTAGCCGACCATCAATGTTTCACCACTCAGCTGACTGTCCATGATTTACTTTTATACATCAGGTTGGTCTATATTTATGTCTTCATAATTTTATATTTCTTACATTGAAAATAATAAACTATTGTCATCAATCAGAAGGTCCATTAAAGTAAAGGTTGTTTGTCTTCCCCCAGTAGTTCCACAGCCCTGTGTGCTTTCATAGTCTAAGTCCTCTTTCCACTTTCGAGGTGGTCTACTTGTGCACTGTTTCCTAAAAATGTACCTTGCACGTCACCAAGATGTTTTAAAAAGCCCAAATGCTCAGCTGTCAACGCTCATATCTTTGTCAAAATCATTGGAAATATGCTTGCTATAACATTTCCAGTAATTGCATCATGTCCCAGGATGCTGGAATTATGAAACTGTTGTCGTAGCCTCGCAACCCCTCCCGTCGACCCCCCCCCCCCTCCCCCCACCAAAAAAAAAATGTGTAATCCAAGGGAAATAATTACCCCCTTAAATATAATATTATGTATTCATTCATTACATTGTAATTTTAAGCGACTATACACGTACATCTGCAAACCAGTTCTCTTAAAATAAGAACATTACTAATACAGAATAATAATTTCATGCAATAATTATGTGTTCTAGCAATATCATAGAAGTAATTTAAATATATTAGTAATATATAACAGTCTTTTACTTTTCATAAACGAGGCAAAGACATTACAGGACCAATTTTTATTTTTTTTTTTTTTGCTTTCACCGGCTGTGAATTCCGGCGGAAAGTCAGGGTTAATCGTCCGCTTGGAATTTTGGCTTTCACCTGGACCTGATTTTTGCGTGTACAAATGTTTTAATGTTCCCTGCCTCATGGGCAGCTGTACTCCGACTTCGAAGGAAGACGTCAGGCCTATTTCTGGGTTGACTGTGGCCAGTGTTTTGTGTGGGTCAAGACGTTGCCTGATTTGTGTGGAGTCCACTTTGTCTCCTTCTCCATAGGAATTGCTCCCAGAGTACCCCTTTAGGGCAGCCCCCTGTGGAACAGTTAGCCCTCAAGGGAAGGCAGGGGCAGATCAAGGGCATTCCCCGCCATCCAAGGAGGCTTAAATGAATGCAGAGCCGGCACATGGCGCTCTGGTTCTGGGCTCACCCAAGGAATCGTCACGTCCTGCACCCACCTGCTTAACCTCACAAGACAGCGGGGAGCAGCCTGTGGATTTTGGACTTTTGTGACCACACGAATAGGTACATTCTTTTTTTTTTTCGCACGTTAGATTTCTTTGACGAGCCGTTAGCCCGACAGAATTTTACATCCTGCGTCAGGCTAAGCGTTATCAGTTTGGTCCCAACACTCGGGCGAGCGGGGTCTTTGGGTGTGGACATCTGGTCTTTTTCCGTTCAGTACAAATTGTGGTGGTCAAATTATGAGCTCACTCATCTAAGTTTTGTCGGACATTTAGGCTTAGCCAGCCAATGGGCTGTTGCTGTTGTGGTGTACCTCAGCGCGGTGACGACGACACTAAGGGTTACACGAGGATGTACATGGCTGGCCAGCCTATGTATGGTTGCTGTTTTGGTGTACCTCAGCGCGGTGACGACGACACTAAGGGTTAATCGAGGATGTACATGGAAGGCCATCCTCTGGATGGTTGCTGTTGTGGTGTACCTCAGCGCGGTGACGACGACACTGAGGGTTAACAGATGATGTACAGTGAACAATGTTCTCTTCACTCCGCATTCTTTTAACCAAGGGTTGTGATTTTTAGCTGTACGTTTGGCAAGCATACTCATGTCCTAATGAGTTTTGATAACCTTTTTTACCCAAGCATTTGGGGGCGGGCTGATGAGAGCCACAAGGATACATCACCTCTGGGGGCCGCCAAACTCAGAGATCCCCTGACAGCTCTGTTAATGTTCATTTGAGACATTATCCGTGTCGCACGACGAGGACGTGCTGCAGGGGTCTTGCATGAGGTTCCGTAAAACCAGAACAGTGAAGGACTGGCGCCGAGTGACGTACGGAATATCTCCTTATACACATCATGTTGGACTTAACTTCCCCTCACGCCTGTGACATACCGCGCCAATGTTTATGTGCGATCTTAACTCCCGACGACAGGAAATACGTTTTTAGCTGGCACATTATGTGTGCGCCTTGTAATTGAAAGAAAATTAACTGGTGTACCCCGTATTAGACTTTCTCAATTGCTACTTTCCCACCTTTAGGCGTATATAGCATATAGGGCTAGACCTATATTTATATAGCATACAGGGCTAGACCTATATTTATATAGACCAATAGGCACAATATGGGCGATGTGATCAGCATCACGCCGGCCGTCTTTACTTCCGAGGAATGCACCAGTGTCCGATTCAAGGCTGGGTAGACCTATGAGTCAAGGTCATTAAAAAAAAAAAAAGTCCGGCTACACCAGGAAATTGGGTTCGCTCCCTGGCGGAGACGGACTTTTCTTCAAAAATGACCTTGGCTCCCAGGTCGACCCAGCCTTGAGTGGGTGCCGGGTGCAATCCAGGGAAGTAGAGGCGGCCGGCGTGATGCTGACCACATCACCCATCTTGTGCCGTTGGTCTATAAAAAAATAGGTCTAGCCCTATATGCCCTATGCGCCTAAAGGCGTGGAAAGTGTCCTTTACTTTTTTTTTTACACCAGGAAATGAACCTTCGACCTTCCGATCAGCACGAGAGCGTCTAGCCGCTATGCCACGGCGACTCCCATAGTCAATCATTGCTAATAAAAGTACTCTTGTTTGCCAGGAGGTCAACTAGCCCCTGTATCTTCTCTCTTGGTCTTTCACCTTCCTATTATGCTGAATTTTTCCTGTTGTCAATGTTATTGTCCTCGCACTAATTGATACAGTCATGCCAGTTGCCATCTTGCAATCAGTTCTCTTGGCACATTTTTCATGTCAGCGGCCAATTATTGCCTTTATTGTATGACTTTTGTGGTGTAAGGAGTTGGTCTTGGAGCTTCAGGGTTTACGGAAGCTTGACTAGTGCAGTCGTCACGGACTGTGAAGGTAAACATTTTTGATTTTTGCTCCAGACAGAAACAAAAAATCCCCAACTATGCAGTCAAAAATGTATCAGAAGCATCATGAACAGTTGATACAAACACAGTAATTATTGTAAAGGTTACTGAATAAAGGCAAAATATAATTAGGCTATACAGTTTTATAAACTGGTAGAAATCAATTGTATATACATTGGTTTCCTCATCAAACAAATGCAAGAAATTCCATGCTAATACAAACTGGTGTATAATCCTTAAAGTTACGATGAAGTTATTTTTTACATTTTGAATTACTGCAACGAATGATTTTCAACGTTGGTATATTAAAATGGATCGATAGAAAAGAATCAAATAGATATACTTTGAATTTCTGAACATAGATGGACAGGTCAAGGCAATTTGCAGACTCTGACATGAGATACATTTAGAGGTAAAGGTAAAGTCGGGAGGTGACTGTCTCCTTATGATGTATGTGATTAGTTGTCTTCGAACCACCGTCCCTTTCAAAACCTTTTGGTATATTTTTTGTCTGG
Source organism: Candidula unifasciata (assembly GCA_905116865.2). Taxonomy (NCBI): domain Eukaryota; kingdom Metazoa; phylum Mollusca; class Gastropoda; order Stylommatophora; family Geomitridae; genus Candidula; species Candidula unifasciata. Next base: position 42,903 of record CAJHNH020003972.1, read on the forward strand.
CTATCCAAGGTATTTTAAGCATTTTTCTGTAAAACCAAATCCATGAGGCCTCAAGAAAGTGTTTAGCCTGCCTACCGATTGTCTATGACTCACAACCATATGTTAATACTGGATGTATGTAGCAAGCCATAATTCTTTTTCAGTCCCTCAGTGACAAACATATATCGCAAAAAGATGTTTTAAATTTTACAAAATACATTTTTTGACTGTCTTATTCTGTTTCTTATCTCAGTAATGCATCTTTCATCCGATGTTATCCATGTGAACAGATACTTAACTGTATGTACTTATCCCAAAATTTCACAATTGACATTTATTACATATTTAGAAGTAATTCTGTTCGTTGATACCACCATTACTTCTGTCTTCCCATTATTGAAACTGAGGCCCATTCTTTCACTTTGTGCCCCCACAATGTATATCATTTCCTGTAGTTCTTTCTGACGTGTTGCTATCAAGATGGTATCATCAGCATACCGGTCCTTGTTTATATTGTGCCCACCAACCCCAATTCCGGGCATATCAATTAAAGATCTCAATATATATTCACTGTTTAGTGGGAATAAATCAGGTGACAGTACATTTCTTTGTCGTGCACCCACCCCTCTTTATGCTCTGAAAATTACCTAACCAGTTGTTCATTCTTATAGCTGCTGTTTGCTGTTCATACATATTCTCATTTTATCCGTAGATCTTTTCCATCAATGTTTAATTTTTCTAACAGTGTGATTACTTCTTCATGTTTCATGCAGTCAAATGCTTTTGTCAAGTCTATGAAGCATGAGTACAAGTCGGTCTTTACTCCTATAACTCTTTCTAAATATGTTCATAGTATGTATATAGCATTGTCAGTATAAGGTAAGTAGCGAAGGAAAGAGTCCTAAAAGGATACAAGAATGAATTCTCTTTAAATTATAAAGCACACTTCTATGTGCCTGCCAAAAACTATTTTTCAATCCAGTTCAAAAAGGAAAGCGCGTCCGTGAACAGACTGACTGACTGACTTTTACCCCACCAGGACATCACACAAGCGATAAACACCCGATGACACAAAGTGCCACCATGCGGATGAGGATCACCGTGGAGAGGTCCCAGAAACCGCGTTCAGACATTTGGCCATAATAATGACCTGCCTATATTGCGGCCCCTGGCAAAAGCCAGAGTGGGGCTTCAAATAACAAAAAATTACGTCCTAAGAAGGACGTAAATGAATAGAGTAAGAGAATCCGTGAACACATCAGTACTGTGAAGTCTATGCCTTGTTACTGAACAAGAAAAGGCTGCAATATGTTACCCATGTTTTGAAATGACTTCTACAATATCCCTAGAAAATATAATTATTCCATAAAGTCATGTGGCCTGGTGAATTGTGTGCTTATTATACGAAAACTGGCTTACAGGTAAACGTATATGGTCGCCTATAATTACAATATAATTATTATATTTATCATATATATATTTTAGTGTGTAATTATTGCCCTTTGATTCATATTAGTTTAGTCGACTGGTCAGGCTGAGGTGTTATTGTAACAGTTTCATAGTTCTAGCATCCTAGGGCAGGATTCAGTTAGTACAAATGCTACAGAAAACATATTTCCAATTTTTTTGACAACGATATGAGCGTTGACCATTATGGAAGCAATAGGTTACTGATAAACATGACATTGTCTAGTTAATGATTGCTCGTTGAGAGCTCTCTTAGAATTCCCTTACTCCATTTTATGATGTCATCCGGCCAGTTCTGTCGCTGTCTATCTCTTGGTCACTTGGTTGTTAACTAAACATCATGAAGAACCTTTGGCATAGAACACGCCAGCAAGTTAAAGTAGCTATCTGGAGATCGGGAATATCCACTGTGGCGAATTACAGATGGCAATCACGGACTCAAACATCGGAGCTTTTAAACTGGAATGTTACAGTAACATTCTCAGAGTACCATGGACCAAGACAAAATAAAACATAATCCTGCATGGCCTGAAGATGGGGAATTGGCTTATAAACAGCATCCAGTCCCGAAAGCAGAGGCATTTTGGCCATGTTGATCGTCATGGTGTTGGGGAAGGTATATTTTCCGGAGAAACGGCAGACAACCGCTATGGTGAATGCAAGACTTGGACTATGAAGGCACATAGGGCTTGGCAACTACTAGAGAAAGGAAGACTTTGACTATGAAAGCCCATAGGGCTGGGCAATTACTAGAAAAAAAAAAGATTTTGACTATGAGAGCATACTGCCATATGCATTTCCAGCACGGAGATTTTGTAAAGTCTACAATGAAACGAGAATTAATGGAAAAAAAAAAAACGAGACAATTAAAATAGTTTGGCTTCATTTAAAGACACACTTTGAAAGACCATGCTGGAGGGAAACGTCAAAGGCAAGAGATAAGGAGATGGGTAAATGTACAAGTGGGATGACAACATGAAAAAAAGGACTTATAGCAGTCTAAGAGAATGTACAACCTGGACAAGGGACAGAGCGTCTTAGAGATCCATTGCAGCCAACCTTCACTGTGGAGACGGCACCTGATTGATGATTGATGATATGTAATTACTGCATGTGAATAATTCTGGGTTGTGCCAGATCTAATTGTTAACCAGTTTTTTTTTTTAAAATGGAACATTTCATTTGATGTTCATGGGCACACGAACAGAGTAAATATGAGTGAAAACATCGACTGAAACAATAAATGAGCATATCTGTTTTTGTGGCTCTGTATTTCTTGCAATAATTAAAGGTTATGGTAATGTTTATACAAGTCATGTTAACAAAATGAAATTTTGTATACATGTATTTCTGCTTCTAATAAATGTCATAACCTTCTCCGGCCCCCACAATCCTTTGGAGCACCTGCTAATCCAGCCCTAGCCCAAAATCGTGTTGTTTGCATCCCACCCGACCTACCCCTCTCCGATGATGAACGCTCACTCCTTAGTAAAGGCTTGAAATTTGTCCCTCTAAGACCACGTGCTGACAAATACACTCTCCTCCAGGATGCACACTCCTTCTATAGCCGTCTACGCCTGAAACATCATCACTGGGGTCAACCACCCGCCCCCACTGGGCCTATTGCCGAAACTTAATTTCTTTCAATGGCCATCAAATCCCGTTCACAGTGGACTCCTCCTGCTGGTAAATCTAAGGCGCTTGATCTATACATCAGCCACACGCTCCATACTATCCAACAGTTGGAACAAAGGCCTTTACCTAAATCCAACCTCTCCAAAGGTGAATGGCGGGCACTCTCCTCCCTCAGAAAGAGGAACGATATTGTTATAAAGTCAGCTGACAAAGGGGGCGCTGTGGTGGTTTGGAGGAAAGATCTTTATATTGAGGAAGCTAGTACCCAACTCGGAAACCCCGTTTTCTGTTCCGCCAGAAGGGACGACCCTACAGTCTCCAACAATAAGAAAGTCAAGGACACGTTACAATCATTTATTTCACAGGGTACTCTTCCTAAGCAGGCCAACAATATGCGTGTTTTTGACAGCCAACTTGGCAAACCGTGTATGTACTTGCTGCCTAAGATCCATAAGCCCAACAACTCTGGACGTCCCATTGTATCTGCATGCTCCTGTTCCACGGTGTATCTTTCTGAATTTTTAGATAGTATTTTCCAACCGATTGTCACCAGTCTCCCTTCATTTGTCAAGGACACCAACCATGCCGTCAACATTTTCGAATCCATCAGACTACTTCCCGGTAAAACCTATCATCTTTTCCTGATAGACGTATACTCCCTCTATACGTCTATCCCTCACTCTGATGGTCTTAGAGCGCTCCAGTTCTTTTTGGACAGAAGGTCCAACCCGATCATCAATACTTCAGTTCTTGTACGCCTTGCCGAACTGGTACTGACCCTTAACTCGTTTGAGTTCAATGGTGAGTATTTTGACCAGATCAGTGGGGTCGCGATGGGCACCAAGATGGGTCCTAGTTACGCGTGCCTCTTTATGGGCCACCTGGAATACGAGGTCAGTTTATCATACCCGGGCAAGTTTCCAGAGGTGTATAGGAGATACATAGATGATGGCGTTGGTATCACCGAAATGTCCATGGTTGAGCTTGACCAGTTTATTACTTACATCAACAATTTCAATCAGCCAATTAAATTCACCTCACTGATCTCCACCACTTCAGTTAACTTTCTTGACATCACGATTAGCATCGATTTTCCGTGTCTGAAAACCACAGCCTACTACAAACCCACGGATTCTCACAGTTATCTCCTCTATACGTCTTCTCACCCACTGCCGTGTAAAAATTCTATTCACAGCTCCTTCGATTGCGCAGGTTGTGCTCTGATGATTCTGACTTCTTTGATAAATCAGTTGAACTTCTTGAATTCTTCCGTGCCCGTTTCTATCCGGAACACATTCTACAAGGGGCTCTAAACAAAGTTTTAGCAATCACCAGGAGAGATGCTTTTCCTACCAAACGTAACTTCACCAATGATGGACCTAAATTGATCTTGACTTTTCACCCTAACAAAGTTGTTGCTTCCAAAGTATTCTTTCGTCATTTGGACATCCTCCGCTCTGATCCGGACACCAAGATTATCTTTAGTGAGAAACCTAGATTAGTTTACAGACGAGATCGCAACCTTGAAGACATACTTGTCCGAAGCCGACTCCCACCGACCCACACAGCACTTTCTTTTGGGACTACTCAGTGCTCACGTAGCACCTGCAAGACATGTCCTTTTGTTGTGCAAACTTCTTCGGTCAGTTTCCCTAATGCTTCTTTTCAAATTAGGGAACCTTTTACTTGCGAATCCCGCAACGTAAATTATGCAATTATCTGCAAACGATGCAGCAAGGCATACATTGGGGAGACTGGCAGGAAGCTAGCTGATCGTTTCCGGGAACACCTCTTCGATATCGACAAGAAGACACTCAAACCAATCCCTCTTCATTTCAATAGCCCTGACCACAGCGGTAAAGATGACATATCTGTCACAGCATTAAAATTTTGCTCTGGCGATCATACTACCCGCCTCGCTTTGGAAAATCGCCTTATCCACAGCCTTGGCGTTCTTAGTCCAAGAGGTATCAATATCCAACATACCTTCATCTAAATTTCTAATTTTAATTTTATCACATTATAAATGTTAATTATTTTATTTTATTTCATATTATTACCTTATTCTATTTCTTTTGAGTATCATTTATGTATCATTACCACTTGCATTTCTTTTATTCCAAGTATTGTGACTATATTTTTTAGCCATCGTTTATTTTATTTTATTTCATTTATTCCGCATCACATTTTTTTAAACGTCGCTCACGTCACCCCTTAGAGATCTACATACTCTCCATTCCTCGTTTGTGTCTTTCATTTGTGTTTGAAAAAGGCTACCCGGCCGAAACGTTACGTTGTGTTGTTTTGTGCACAATTTCCTCTTTCCCATTTTATTGAGCTTTTTAGTCAAATTTCTCTGGAATTCATTCCTTCTAGTTCTGACAGACATGCATATCCCCCATACCCTTCCAACACTGGATACAGGTTCAGTAACCGTGACGGTGTTCTAGTATTTCTGTTACAAGGTTGAACTGAGATTATCGGATTTGCTCCTGTCTAATTATCATTCTTGAGGGGTCCGTGCTACAGAGATAAAATCCTGAAGAAGAAGAATAACCACCACCACCAAAAGGGCATTCGCATCGTCGAGATACTAACCACAGAGTCTCCCTTTTGCTCTAGTTTGGTTTTATCTCGTCAACTGAGAAAACAATACATTTTAAAGAGCTTAATAAAACCAGCAAACCTGATTTACAGAAGTAAATCATGAACAGTCAGCCAACTAAGGAACAATAGATGTGGAAGATGCAGAGTTTGATGCAATGGTTCTATAGAACGAACGTTTATTTTCAAAGGATCACACATTGTGTACGCAAGCCTGTCATACATTCGGCCCGTTCACTCACCCATCTTTCACACAGCAATTGTATCTTATCAATAAAACATGTTGTGTTCATATGAAAATATGCAAGCTCTGAATATCAAGATAAAACACAAAAGCATGGGTAGTAAAATACATGCACACACTCGCGTGCACACATACACGCCCATATGCACACTAACACTTACACACAGACACACCCATACATATATCACACACAGTCATAAACACACACACCGCACCCACAGACGCACTCCCACACACATAACACACGCAGACACATAGAATGACGAGAAGACCAGGGGCAGATAATCGGAGTCATGAAACTGACATAATTTAATACATAATTAAAATAGACTCCCTACATCAGCAGAAGACAATTTCAATGCTTTTCTCACGTCAGAGTACCTGGTCAGAACATCAACATTGGAATGTAACAGCAGCAGAGGGAGAATAAGAATAGATGCTTGAGCAGTTGGACATCTTGGTATACAAGGCATCTCTAAAAGCAATGGTTGACAGACACAGTTAGAAACGCCATATGGCAAACCGTTTGTGAGGGAGCAGAATGTTTGGTAAAAAGAAATGGCGTTTACATTATTCCTGGTAAATGCACTAGCCACGACGTTTAATCAGAATGAAGACCCACTGCCACAAAGAGAGGCAAGAAAAGGGCAGCAGTGGAAAACAGTTAAAATAAGACTGATATTGTTTCTATAATATTCTGTAAAAAAATCAGTACTCTGTAAATAGCAGATTATATACGTATATTAAACCGTTGTGATTTCCTTTACATAAAACCGTATTGTTCCTCCTGATCGACTTTATTGTTAAATTAAAATCACCCCCGTTTAATATTTGCCCGTTTTCATACGCATTACTCTTCCTCCCTTCCCCTCCTCTTTCCTCCATTCTTTGACGTCATCCTCTGTATGGTCCTCACCACGCCTGCTGCCTTTACTTCCCAGCTCAACACATGGCACCCAGTCAAGGTTAGGTCAACCTGCCAGTCAAGGCTAGGTCAACCTGCCAGTCAAGGCTAGGTCAACCTGCCAGTCAAGGCTAGGTCAACCTGCCAGTCAATGCTAGGTCAACCGGCCAGTCAAGGTTAGGTCAACCTGCCAGTCAAGGTCCACGGGCCAGTCAAGGCTAGGTCAACCTGCCAGTCAAGGCTAGGTCAACCTGCCAGTCAAGGTTAGGTCAACCTGCCAGCCAATGTTTTTTTTTTTTAAACATCTGGCACCGTCAGGACCCTAACCCGCGGGCCTACGAAGAAACAGTTTTAAAAATGTGTTGATGCGGATCCTTTACAGGACGTTGCAGAACCAACCCCAGTATTTGTTGGACTTTGAGGTTAAAGGCAAATATTAGGTTTTCTAGTTTTGCATTCACTGATTCCTGAGCTCTTGGTACCACTCTCAAATCCAACCCAAGACAAATCGGTGCAGCTGACATCGAGCCCGGCATCCCGGCATCACAAAGATCGTTCGCACGTTTAAACTACAGATGCCGAAACAGAAACAGTACAATGGTCATTCCCCCCCCCCCCCCCCCCCTCAGTTACAAAGGTTTCGCAACTTGTTGTAACATCCATGTATTCCTTAGAGCATGGACAATACACTGTATGCTAAAACTCTAAGTAGTAATAGGTTTTTCTTCTACACGACATTTACTTCCAACAACCCACAAAACGACATCACCAGAATCGTGAGACGAGACCTGCTATTAAGTGATGTCAGTAATGACAGTAATTCGAAGCAGCCTGTCATTGTATTGAAATCATATACTTAAAACAGAAACTTTTAAGCAAGCATTGACGACTGGAAATATAATGTAATGTAACGTTAATTGAAACTATCATGTACAATATTTTGACGTGTGGCAGAAGAATCAGTATTGCCCGAACTGACACATGCTGCCAGATAGTTCAACATGTAAAAAAGGCTTCATCGACCCTCGTCCATACTTTTATGTGGTACTTGGTGATAATGAAAATGTTATTATTAAAGATCTTGCATTCCTTACATACGATGTTGAAGAATATAGAACAGCAAGACAGTCACATATATTGTCAAAAACACGAAGAAACATTGAAGAGGAAATACTGAAAGATGGAATGCTGCCCCCCCCCCCCCCCCCCCCCCCCCCCCCCCAAAAAAAAATATACGGGATGTCCCCGAAGTCTCTGACTATCAAAAACATGATGGATGGCCATAATTCCAATGTTCATATGATATAATCATTTGTTGTCATTGCCAAACGTGGCGGAAACGCATCTCTAGTCATTTCCTTTGTGTATTAAAATAATGAAAAATCGACAACCAAAGTAATGGAGCTAGCTGAACGGTAACAAGAATGTACATATAGCCTACATACTAACATCATAGAATGCAGAAAGTCATACATTTCGACAGTTCGTGTAGGCGAATAAGGAATAAAAAGCAAATAATCAAAGAACCAACACTGGAAGCGTGCAGATTGTCTGTGAGAAAAAGTGGTTACCACAACTTGTCCGGCACTGACAGGAATGTGTCATGAATGGTGACATTCACAAGACAATTCGTCGACAACAGTGCTTACTACTGACTATGGATTGCGCCACAGTAAATGTGCATTCATTGAAATACGCTGTAAAATACATACCCACACAACAGTGACGAACGATGTTGCTAATTTTTAATTAGTGGTGATCAGGGGAAAGAAAGTCATTCAAATGATGCAAGATAAACGTAAGAAAGGGAAGCGATCCAACCTATGTCTGGATTGATAGATAGATAGATAGATAAGATAGATAGACAGATAGATAGATAGATAGATAGATAGATAGATAGATAGATAGATAGGATAGATAGATAGATAGACAGATAGACAGACAGATAGATAGATAGACAGATAGATAGACAGATAGATAGATAAGAAGATACAGACAGACCAGATAAGACAGACAGATAGATAGACAGATAGATAGATAGATAAACAGACAGATAGATAGATAGACAGTAGATAGACAGATAGACAGATAGACAGAAATACATAAGACAGACAGACAGACAGACAGACAGACAGACAGACAGACAGACAGACAGGACAGACAGGACAGACAGACAGACAGACAGACAGACAGACAGACAGGACAGACAGACAGACAGACAGACAAGACAGAAATACATACAGACAGACAGTACGACAGACAGACAGACAGACAGTCACGATACAGACAGCGGACAGACAGAGCAAGACAGACAGACAGACAGGACAGACAGGACAGACAGGACAGACAGAAAGACATAACA
>CAJHNH020003973.1:0-52092 GCA_905116865.2 Candidula unifasciata
ACGAATTTAAAGCAAGTTGAGGTTGACTGGAAAAATTTAGTTGACGAATTGCAATTATATGCCATTCGTTTAAATGGGGTAGTCATCGTGGTGCAGTGGCTTGACGCTCGCCTGCGGATCAGAAGGTCGTGGGTTTCGGTCCTGACTGAATGGGAATTCTGTGAAGTAAAGGCGGCCGATGTGATGTTGACCGCATCCCCCATCCAGGGGCCGATTTGTCGTTACAATATAGGTCTAGCTTTATATGCCCAATGCGCCTAAAGACGTAGAAAAAGGTCCATTACTTACTTTACTTGTTCCAATTTAAATAGGGACATATTATTTCATTTGCGAACAATTCGGTTCGCGATCGGAGACAAAGAACGACTTAGGTTCGTAACCCGAGGCACAGTGAACTTTTTTTTTTAATGTTGTTTTAAAATATCACTATTAAAAGTATGGAGTACGAGAACCGAAAAAAAAAATCCGATCGTCTTATTCATTTGGGGACAACTGCTAAACCAGTTATGCATTCTTTTCTGTAACTGTTAGTAATCAAGGTACGATGGCAAGACGGGCAGTTCACTCTCTGTACACATTGTTCAGAGGAAAAACGTGTCAGTTTTCGAACAGAACCTCGGTTTATGGACAGATAATCCTGACACTGAATGTCACGTGATGCTATTGCGTGAAATAGCAACTTTCCCTAATTGCATACTACTTTAGCAGGCAGTATCTTTTCATGATTTTCTTTGAAAATACTCCTGCTCACTATCCTTGGTGGGCAAGCTGATGGAGGAATGAATCTAAAAGCAGTAAAGTTCCTTCTACCTAACATAACTCCTTTTATCCAGCCTATAGACCAGGATGTCATTTCGTATATATTGTACTAGATTTAAAGCCTGGCTTCGCCCAGGATTGTGTTTCTACCGCTGGTCTCCACCGCTGCCATATATGTAACAGAAACTCCATGGCGAAGCATGAACCTTCCGTCTTTAAGTTTCTCTTGGACCTCGTTGCATAATCCCGTCAATGTCCCATTTCAGTGCATGTCTGATGGTTATCTGAATTTTCTGAAGCAAATAAATGTTTACAGGGTTTGGGAGCTGGCCCATGAATCAAGCCCGAGGTTTAGTCGTAGGGGCGCTCTAGACCAGTTCTTTCCATAGTTAGCGCTATCGCCACCTTAGCGCGTACCAACTCTCCCTCCCCCCCTCCCCACCGCCCTCTCTCTTGCAGTGATTCAGGGCGCGACTTCGAGTTAAAACTCGGCATGTTGGCAGTTCCCCTAAGTCTGACCTATTAATCAACAGTCTTCTCTCCAGCTAAAGTTTACTTTTACTGATTCCTGCAAAAAATAAATAAAATGCATAATAACCTGTCCACTGTTGCGTCTGTTAAATTCAGCATTGTAGCAATAATGGCAACATAATATTTTATTCGTGTACTGGTCATGGTCTGGGAGAAGTTAACAATGCATTCATAAGGAACACACAAAATACAGAAATAGTTTGTTGTTTTTAGTATAGATATTGTAAAATTTATTTGCACTTAAAGCACTATTATATACTAATTACTTTCCGTCCTTTTCAGGATGGAATTTTTCGTTATTTGAAGCCCTACTCTGACTCTTGCCACGGGCTGCAATATAGCCTGGTCATAAATATGGTCTAAAGGCTGAACGCGGTGATCCTCATCCACATGGTGGCACATTGTGTCATCGGGTGTTTATCGCTTGTGTTATGTTGTGGTGGGGTAGAAAGTAGTTAGTCAGCACTATTTATATTAACACTCCTCCCCTTGTGGTATGCAGTTTTTTCTTTGAAGCCCCACCCTGGCTTTTGCCGGGGGCCCTGAATATAGCCGGGCCATAAATATTGCCTAGCCATAGATATGGCCTTAACGCCTGAAAGGGGTTTATGGAACCTCTCCACGGGTTATCTTCATCCGCATGGTAGCAATTTGTGTCACCTGGTGTTTATTGCTTGTATGATGTTCTAGTGTGGTACATACAACTACCTACCTACCTAAAGCACTGTCAAATACTATCAGATCTATTTAGCAACGCCGTTTACATAACTGTAAGCCATTTGAAAAAAGGTTTCGTTTTATAAATTTCTTGAACCCCTCCTTACCCCACCCCCCCCCCCCCCCCCCCCCCCCCCCCCCCCCCCCCTTAACCCCCCCCCCCCCCCCCCCCCAAACCCTCAATTTCCGTCTTGTATTTCCCCCTTCTTGGTTATACGGTAAAATGTTTGCTTTTTAACAAGAAAATGCATAACTAAATAACCGAAGTTAAAATTGATCTATCAATGCAAATGCAAAAAGTTTTAACTTCCTGCACCCGACTTGGAAAAAATGCCATCTCCTTAAAGAGATATTTACAGAATATCTATTTTACGGTTTTATCCCCGTCACCGCACAATTATTATCTGTGTCTTGTTTTCGTAAAGAAATATATTATGGTGTGTGTGTGTGTGTATGTGTGTGTGTGTATGTGTGTGTGTAATTACGCACACTTGTACTTTATATAAACCGCCGGTTGTTGCTTTCCATTCACTAAATCCTATTGGAATAGAAGCGTTACAGAGTTTTAACAAATAACAGACAGGCGTGTAGGCGGTGTATGTGTGAGTGAGAGAGATATAGAGAGTGGGGGGGGGGGGGTGATTCAGATAAAGTCGAGGGAAAAGAGGCAGGTAGGCAGATAGACAAATAGGCAGCGAGATAGACAGATGGGTAGGTAGTTCAGTTAAAAATAAACATAAGATCAGCTAAGCACACAATATTACCTATGGAAGTCCACAACCTGTAGAGGGTTCTGCCCAGCATCCAAAATACTCAGATCTTTGAGGCGAATACTTTCTGGGATCACAAAATGAGTCAAAGACAAGCCAGTGAGGTAAAGCTCCTGGAGGTAAGGTGTTCTTTCCAGCAAACCGACAGGTAATGAGCTCATAGTGTTAAAACTCAGATCAACCATCCTCAGTTCCGTGAAATCATTTCTTTTCGAGGAGTCGGTCGAGTCTCTTTCTGAGAGATTCGTTCCCTTACGGGGAGCATCTTCTGAGAGATTCATTTCATAGCCTGAAGCAATTTTGGTGAGATTCGCTTCCTTACCGGAAGCACTTTGTGATGCGACCTCGATATGGTTAATTTTGTTATGGGAAACATTGAGAGATATTAAAGATTTCAAATGGGAAATGTCCGGTAATATGCTTATGTTACAATGGACGACATATATATGTTGAAGATTTGGCACGTGCATAAATGTGTCTTCGTGAAGTGTCAGCAGAACGCTTTCGTATATAGACAGGTTTGTCAATGACGCTAAACCCCGGAAAGATTCTGCAGAGAGGGTGACGATGTTGCACTGTTCAACAATAAGGGATGACAAATTAGAAAATTTTTCAAAGATGCCCACAGGAAGGAAGCTCACCCAACCTGGGCTGCTGCAAGTTAAGGTCAGGGATCGAACTCCGGCGGGCAGTGCTGTTATAGTGTCATCGGATGAAGAGATGGAGCTGACTAAACATTTGACGTCATTGTAGGGCGCGTAAGAGTTTCTGCTGCATTGGCATTGGTTAATCCAGCAAGCGTCATCGGCGTCCTCAGACACGGACTGTACAGCACAGGCAGTTGCCGTCAGCAGAAGAAAGATATGTTTCATTGTTTATAGAAGATGGCTGTTGAGAAAGGATTAACAGATTAGGAAACAAAACAACACACACACACAAACTTGTATGAAAACTAAAACATGAGATATTGAGCTTAAATGTTACAGGAATCATGAACCAAAAAAAGGTAAATCGTTGACAATCTTCGTTAAATAAATATCATACACCTCTGGCATCTTTTCCCTGGGATTAAACGAAAGAATTAATCGATTATTGTCCGCCTCAGCATATTACTTTCCCATGTTATGATCAAACAAGGTATTCAACTATATAATGTCTACCTGTCACACTGTTGTCCTTACATCAAGTATCAAACTGCATTTTGTTCTACTACAACATTACTCTCCTATACTCAAATGATACAATAATGGATTTTTCCGGACTGTCTCTTTATTTTCCCGAAATCAAAAGGTACAATTAATTCAGTTATGCCCGTCTGTCAGAATACTTTCTGACGATTAAACAATACCATAACTGAATCTGCAACCACATTTGTTTTTCCAAGATACAATGCAAAAATTAACTGAATCGTGTCCGCTGAGCATCATTATTAACCAAGAATAGCTTTACGAGCAGCAATAAAGCTAGACATATGTTAAAGCTACATATCAACTTTAAGAAATCAGAGACCACATTTGGGTCAACTATGTTATTAAGTAATTGGGACTAGAAACACTCAGACCCTTTAATTTATTTTATTTTTTTTTCAACTTTTTTTTTAATGGTTTCTGTTTCAGTTATGTATTTCATGCATGTATTTTTAAAGCAATAATTTTTGAGGAAAATTACTATATTTTTTTCTGTTTTTTCTTTAACATTCCGAGCCCTTGAAATTTATTGCTGAAGATAATAGTAATAATAAAGCTTCCATTCATATCTCTGATTGGTTTTCTCTTTCCAGTTGGAGATCTAAGCTGTGTATGTCTGCATGTATTTATCTCTCCACCGTCCCCTTGATCTGGCTCGTGGTCTACTGTCGTTCAATTTCTTTGTGTGCGTAGTTTTTGTCTCTCTGTTATCTGAATTTCTCTGTGTATACCCTATGCGTTAATAATTGCAGTTCTCTACGTTAAACGTCAATGATTAACAACAAATTTTAAAGTAGAAGCATTCTGTAGTAAATATTTTTTTAAAGCCATGTTTTTTTTTAAAGATTTAAACAACTTCGTACCCAGACTTGGGATTGAACTATCAGAGACGACACGACAATCTAACCTACTGCAGCTTCCGTGCTCCACAAATGTTGTAACATCAATTCGTTTAGGCTAATATATACACCACCAGATCCACTGGCTGTTATGATATATCTGTGGTTTTAAGCGCAGGATAATCCAGTCCAACTTTTGTGGATGTCCTGTATAAAGCTGACATAATGCCGGAGATATAGTCTCTTCTGTTATTCGTGGAAGCGTTGACAGGATACGAGATGCTTGATGGTTGTTTGGATGTTTCACTGATCCTGTGGGAGATAACACATTTCATGGACTTTTTGTTTAATATTGTTCGATGAATGTTGAGAATATCTTTAGTGTATATAGTGGTATCAAAATGTTTAGTTGTTTTTTTTTTTATATGCTGTACCAAATGCAACAGATGACGGCAACCTGTCTAATCAATAAAAATACTGGTGAAAACCAAACTAAACCGGTCGCTGAGCGAATGACCAAAACTGTGAAGCTCATAATAAAGACAACATTGCAGATATAGATGATAATGATGATAATGAAGAAGAAGAAGAAGAAGAAGAAGGAGAAGAAGAAGAAGCAGAAGAAGAAGCAGAAGAACAAGAAAACGAACAAGAAGAAGGAGAACAAGAACAAGAAGAACAAAAAGAACAAGAAGAAGAAGAAGAATAAGAACAAGAACAAAAACAAGAAGAAGAACAAGAACAAGAACAAGAAGAAGAAGTTGTTACAAAGGTCATTATAGTTCTCATATGTATATGTGGTGGAAGTAATTAGTTTTAGTTTCTGCCGTTTTTGTGGCTTTAGACTAACAGCATCGGCAGGATAATTAGCAGTAGCAGCAGTAACTGCAGCAACTGCAGTAGCACCAGTAGTAGTGTTGTTAGTAGTGGTCGATGAGTATGATAGAATTTAGAAACTGAGTGACTGACTTTTTACCCCACCAGGATATCACACTGAGCGATAATCACCGGGAGTCACAAAGTGCCACCATTCGGATGAGGATCGTACGTGGAGAGGTCTCAGAAACCCCGTTTAACCGTTAGATTATATTAGGGCTCATGGCAAAAGCCAGGGTGGGGCTTCAAAATAACGAAAAATTGCATCCCACAAGGGATGAAGCTGATATTATAAATTTAGAGACATTTCTGCAATTTTTTCTTCATCAAAAGGGTGTAAGTTCCTACCACTGTACATACATAATTAGCATGTAAGTTGCGTGTGATTAAAAAATTTTTTTTTATTGTTTTAATTTCTTTGGATCGAGTTTATAGGAATAAATTATGAAAGATACTACATGATAACGGAGTAAACGAACGCCTTATTAAATTGTGCAATAGTATATATGTGAACAGTCAATGCTCAGTTAGAAAAAATACAGGAATGTCAGAAAAGTTCTGCATTAGATCTGGAGTGAGACAGGAGTGCGTTCTATCACTACTACTGTTCATCACATACACTAAATTTTCATATCAGCTAACACCAGCAAAGGTGACAACATCGGAGAATTACTAAATGAACCTCTTTTCGCCGATGACCAGGCAATCATAGCACCAAAAGCGGTACAACTACAAGAACATATTTATTAATACGTGGATTTAATTGTTACTAGTCCTTAGCCCTGACATCTGGAGTAAGACAGGGGTGTGTCTTATCACCACTGCTGTTTATCACCTACATCGACAGTATATGCCAGAATGTCAAGCCCATGAATGAAGATTTTAGTAAGATCATCGAATTACTCTTTGCAGATGACCAGGCCTTGGTAGCAGATACAGCCATGAAATTGCAACAACATCTAACATCCATGAATGAAGAATGTAAAACAAATAATATGAGAATCAACACTGAAAAGACAGCACAATCCCAATCATCACAAAGAGACATCTTATTCAAAGCATATTTATTCCAACTCTGTGCTACCAGTGCCAGACATGGTCACTCACAACAAACCATAAAAGAAAATTAGTAACTACGGAAATGAGATGTCTGAGAAGGGCTGTAGGAGTGACCATAAGAGATAAGATCAGGAATGAGATCATAAGAGAACAAGTCGGCACAGAACCAATTCTGGACTACATACAAAGACAGCAAGTGAAATGGTTTGCCCACTTAGAGAGAATGCCTTGTGACACCATACCATACAAAGCATACATGGAAAGAGAAGAAGGACGTAGAGCACGGGGTAGACCAAGAACAAGATGGAAGGATAACATCAGGGAAACTCTACAACAGCAATGTGCCTATGGTTGAGGCGGCCAGAAGAGCTAGAAACAGAACCTTATATCTCCCTCTACACCTACAGCGGTAAAAGAGGAAGTGAAGAAGAAGAAGAAGAAGACGAAGAAGAAGAAGAAGAAGAAGAAGAAGAAGAAGAAGAAGAAGAAGAAGAAGAAGAAGAAGAAGAAGCCCAGACAAAGCAAATGAGCTTTGTTTAATATTACCTAACATTACGTAATACTAGCCCACTGGTCTACTAGGGAAAGTTCAGGCGTAGTGGCGGTAATGTTTGATTGTAGAGCCAGTGTCATATAATTATCCCCCAGGAACCCGACCTTAGTGTCGTAAATGTTATATAACACAGACTGAGTGGCCCCTTTGAATTGACCAGATCAGGGAAATTAAGTGGTAGGGTAGACAACTCCAGACATGATGGTTTCACTGACAGTCTTTTCACACCTTTTCAGTCAGATTATTTGTAAACTAGATTGGGCCACTTAAGAATGTTTGCTCATATAGGGATGTCAGTCCGGAATTGACTGACAGGCAACTTGGTAGTTAATTTGATCTGCAAAGTGCTTCTGGGGCGTGGCTTGGATCTTTTCCAGTAGAACCTAGAAAGGGGAGGAGTTTAATTTGGACAATAGACAGATACTTACACTGCGAGCAATATAGATTTACCTCATAGTGCTGCCAGCACAGCCACAAACTCAGACCTACAGTAGATAGTATTTTTCACTGGTTGAGTCTTGTTTGGCAATTGCTGGGACGTTTCCAGGTAGGAGTGTATTTTATTTTTAATCTTTTATTCATAGGTTAGGATATAGCTTAGTCTATACTTCCTTTTTTTTTATTTTTCTACACATTTTGCTTGAAATAGTTCTTGGTTAGTATTCAGTTATCTCTGTTAAGGAACTGCTAAACTATTCCTATTTCTTGTATGTTTGGGTCACATGTTTTTCAGTGTATGTTTTCATGTGTATAAAATAAGATGTGAACAATGACGTTTGCTATCATCAGTTCTCGTTATGCCTAGTGGCACATGAGGCTTCAGAGAGGACTTTCCATGCTTTCCTGTCCTGTGCAATCTTCAGTGCAGTTTTCCATGTAAAAAATGCCGCACTCAGGTCACTTTCCATCGTTCGTCTCCATGTTGTTTTTGGGCGCCCCTGTTTTCTCTTTCCCTCTGGTGTCCACGTGAGAGCTGTTTTGGCAGGTATATCAGAAGTCATTCTCATAACGTGGCCAAGCCATTTCCATCTTCTCTTGGTAATCATACTGTCTAAAGTTTCTTGGTTTGTGGCTTGAAGTAGTTTAGTGTTTGAGATTGTATCTGGCCAGAAAATTTTGATATTCTACGTAGACATGTGTGGTGAAAGGTCTACAGCTTGTGTGCATCCTTTTTTGGTCATTCTCCAGCATTCCGCTCCATAAAGAAGAACTGGCAAAATGATGCTCTTGTAGAGTCGGAGTTTCGTTCCTCTGCAGTAATTGTTGGATTTCCAGGTTTGCCTCATCCTTCCAAAAGCAGCTCTAGCTTTGTTCAGACGTGACTGTATGTCTTCCTCTGTCCCTCCCAGTAGGGACACCACACTGCCAAGATGTGTGAAATGTTCTATATTTTCAAGTGATTGGTTAATTATGGTCACTGGTTGTTGGTTTGGACTGTTTGTCATGATCTTAGTTTTCTTTGTATTTATTCTCAGTCCCACCATTTCTGCTGTGCAGTTTAGTCTGTTACTTTTCTCTTGTACATGTTCATGTTTATGTGATAGGAGTGCTATATCATCTGCAAAATCAAGGTCCTCAAGCATGGTGAATGTCCTGTCTACTGTTTTCTTTAGTATCCAATCAATCACAAGGTTGAAGAGGAGAGATGACATAACACATCCCTGTCTTACACCCGTCTTTACTGGGAAAGATGTATTGTAATTTTTATACTGCAGGAAAAGTCTTTATAGAAGAGAGCAATTATGTTGACTATGTTTTTCTGGAATTCCATAATGTCGTAAAATTTTCCACAGACCGTCTCTATGGACGCTGTCAAAAGCTTTCTCAAAGTCCACAAAATTAATATATATACTTCTCTGCCATTCGTTGCATTGTTCTAAAATCTTAGGTATGGCGAAGATGTGCTCAGTTGTTCCTCTGCCCTTTCTGAATCCTGCTTGTTCCACTCGTAGGCATTTATCTACTCCTTTTTCAAGCCGCATTATGATGATTTTACAAAATATTTTGCTTGGTACTGAGAGTAGAGTAATTTCCCTCCAATTATTGCAGTCTGTTAAGTCTCCTTTTTTGGGGATTTTGACTATTGTTCCTTCAGTACAGTCATCAGGCAACACTTCTTTTTCCCGTCCTTTCCCCCATTGAATACGCTCTGGCCATCCTTACTGTCAGGGCTACCCAGATTGAACGACTCGAAAAGGTGCAAAATGAAGCCATGCGCATTATTTTGGGATGTACAAGAGACACATCCTGTGGAGCAATGAGGTATCTACTTGACTTTCCAACAATGAACCAAAGGATCAGGATGTGGAGGGCTCGGGCATATCTCAAAATATGTGCTGATAAGAAACACCCACTGCATCAAGCGCTTTTTAGTGAAAAGGGCGACAGACTGAAGAGGGGGAAATCGTGGCTAGGTCGGGCAGAAGATGTTATTAGGCAAATATGCAGCCTAACCGACATCATACCTGGTGCAGAATGGATACATGTGCCTCAGGCGTTTATTTGTACATTTTCCTGTATTGTCACACTCAACAGGCGATGTAGAGAAGAGAATCCTGTTGCTGTTAATGCAGAGGTCAACGCTCTCATCGGTGAAAATTCAGACGAAGCAGATGCAATAATCTATACAGACGGATCCGTTATACGCCAAAGAAAAAGCAAAAAAAAATAAAAAAAAAAAAGCATGGGCATTTACAGCACGCTCAGCGGGCAGAACAGTCAAAGAAGCCAACGGCGCCTTCTCCATGACAACCAGCAGCATGACGATGGAGGTGATGGCAGTGACGCAAGCGCTTGCCTGGCTTGAAACACAAAAATACACCCGCGTGTGTATACTCAGTGATTCAATGAGTATGATCCGGAGGGTTCAGGCAGGTTCAGTGCGAAGACAATGGCTTGAATCATTACAGAAGTCCACTGTGCGTGGAGTCACCTTTGTTTTTGTTCCGGGACACGCAGGCGTCGATGGAAATGACAGAGCTGACAGGTTGGCTGGATCCGCTATCACTACCGACGGTCAGCCTATGGATCATGCTGATATTATTAATGCCCTCAGAGAAATGGGAAGGATAGAGGAGTTTGGTGGCAGTGAATCCACATCACTCGCCGGAATGGCAGACTTGGGAATTAAGATCGGCACAGCAAAAAACGAGACGCCAGAAGACTTGTTAATCGACATAGAACTGGTACTATTAGCCATCGGACGTTGGGGTTCATACTGAGGGAAGGATCTGAGCACCTATGGGCATGTCCGGAGTGCAATGAGGATAACCCAACTAACTAACTAACTAACTAACTAACTAACTAACTAACTAACTAACTAACTTCTTTTTCCCAAATATCCTTGAACAATGGTTCTAGAATACTAGCAGTTTTGTTAGGATCTACTTTGAGAAGTTCTGCTGGCAGTTCGTCTTTGCCTGGTGCTTTGTTGTTCTTTAAAGTGTGGATAGCTTTAAGGATTTCTTGTTTGCTTGGTGATTCAGTAATAATGTCAATGTCCTGAGAGGCTGGTTGAATATCTGGGGGATTTTCATGATCAGGTCTGTTCAAGGGATAGGAGAAGTGTTTAGTCCACTGCATGTCTTGTTTTTGTTCTGTGGTGAGCACTCTGCCTTGGTTATCTCTGATGGGTATGCTGTGATAATTGTTTCTGTTTCCGCAAATTTGCTGGGTAATTTTGTGTAGGGTTTGTAGATCATTAATTATTCTATACCAGGAGAGGAGAAAGTCGGAGGGGTTAACTGTGTATCTTGATATCTCATTGGGTTCATCTTGATATCTATCCCTTATCCTACTTCTGTGGATACAAGTGCAGCTGTTGTGTATTTACATGACGAGCCAAATATGGCTGTTTTCTTGGATATCCAGGACTTTGTCTGAGATCAACATAGCTCGGAAAATAGTCTAGTTTCTCACGTGGGTGGGCACTGTTAGGGTTCAAACCCACACACTCACTATATAAGTGTATTTACCCACGTGGGCTCGCGACATGTGGTGTGATTGGTGGGGTGTGTGTGTGTGTGTGGTATGTGTGGTTTATGTCGTGTGGTGTGTGTGCGTGCGTGAGTGAACATCGGCACTAATGTGTGTGCGCACTGTGTGAATGTCTATGTGGAGAATATCTAGCCCCACACTACCAGACTATGACTTTGTAAATCAGGGCTATTCAACTAAGTTTTCCCAGGGGCAAACATTTCGAAAATGGGGATCGTCATGGGCCAGAGACGAGCTCCAACAGATAAAGATGTGTTTATAACATTATTTTCCTTTTTGACAATGATGCGCAAACCACATGCTGGACCTCTGCGGGTCGCATCGACCCACGGGCTTTCAGTTGAATAACCCCAAATGCCAGTAACTGCTTTGGGATACCAATGATTAACATTAGGGGATCGAGGTAGCAAAGCAGCTAGGTGCGCGACTCCCCGCCGGAAGAACTTAAGTTCGAGTCTGCATGGAGGTATATTTTATTTCTTCAAAATTGACTGTGGCTCCCAGGTCGACCCGGCTTAAAATGGGTCTCAGGTAATATCATGGAAAGTAAAGGTTCCTGGAATGCTGCTGACAACATAATCCATGGAGTTTCGCTTGGTCTCAACACAAATAAAGGAAAGGTGGAGCACTTTATATCGGATGTGCCAATGCGTGAAAAAGGTCCTCAACTGTTTACTTACTTAAACACATGTTAGTTCCCACGTCGACCAATCCTTAAATGGGTTCTAGGTAAAGCACTGGAGAGTAACGGGGATGTTGACTATATCACTCACCGAGTGCTGATTGTCTATAAAATTATACCTAGCTGTATATTCCCCTATACGCCTGAAGGGGCGAAAAAGGGCCCTTTACTTTAATTGTACTAACACAATTTAATTAAGTCTATATTAGTTAACAAGCTTACCATATTAAGCTGCCTATACCTAAAGGTAATCTGCACCAAACATAAATACCAAAGCCCGCACAACACAAGACTTAGTGTCTCCGCTTTAATCGCAGTACAATCTTTACTAGTCACTCAAGAGTAGTTAAATGTAAGCCATGTGGGAATTAGTGTACCGTTGTGTGGCAGAAGCCGAGAGTTAACGTACAGTGTTTGTGTATCCAGGTTTTGTTAGGGGTAAACGTGGGTCACACGTATCTTGACATCAGTGTTTTTCAAAATATTGGCCACTGCCTAATGTTGAGCCAAAAGTTTCAGTTGTACTATGTAATGAAATAGCTTATGTGGTTTTTCTCTTCCAGTTTGTAGAATTACCATACATTTTTCTGTCTGCGTGAAAAGTGTGAAAACAATTCTCAGGCATGGCAATAATAACATCCTAACTGAGAAATCTAATAGATGTTTTGTAGCTTTTCCTATATCAGAGTAACTTTAGGTCTCAAGTGCAGGGACTGGCTAGCTGGTGCTGCAAAATCAGAAGTTCAACATGCGATTCATAATAATTCTCGCCAAAATGATTTGATTATCTATAGAGATGGCTCTGATTTCAGAACCATACAAAGTGCATGGGCGTTCATAGCAAAAGCGAATGGACGTCGCTTAGTGCAGCAAAGCCTTGCGTATGATTTCACAACGTCTATTTTGAGAATCGAGGTGGAGGCATTGCTGCCTTTCACTGGCTTAAGAATCGGCTGTCCACATAAGTAGTATCTGTAACTGACTCACAGAATATGTTGAGAAAGATGGAAACAAGCATACTCCGTGCAGAGTGGCAATCATCGGCTCAGAGGTTCCAGGTCTTTGGCTTCTTTTGGATATTTTCTCCATGTGATGCGGGTGTGTTGGAAAAGGAGCAGACAGATAGATTGACCAGTTCTGCACCACTTGTTTGTGAATTTGATATATGATAAGCTAGACGTTGCAACGGTGCTTTGGGTGTGAGTGAACAGTGCGAAGGCACAAAAAGATAATTACGGTTTGAGGAGAATAGCGTTGCGAGGAGTTACCAGGGGATCTAGCCAACGCTCAACACTCAATGAGAACTAGAGACGGATATACAATGCGACAGTTACTAGTGCCATCAGAATATGAGCTCTTCTGTTGCTGCTGAAGATGAGGACAGGGCGCCTTTTGGAGTGTCACGAACGCTGTGTTGTCGATTCCAATTTCAACATTCAACATTCGTATATCAGACAGAAACAACGCTCCAGCAACACAAGCCTGTATCAGATTATTTATCCGCTGAGCAGTCATCGGCAGTTGTCTCATTAGCTGAAAACTATAATTTGGTGACATCGAATTTGACAAATAAACTGTTGTTTACATTTGTTTGTGTTTACTGTTTGGTTAGCTGTCAGCTGGACCGGAAAATAATCACCCCCTCTTTTGGTGGGCCGCGAGTGCGAACAGATTGAAAAACACTGCTTCGGATCACAACCGCCAAACGAGAGGTACAACAGTGTGTGGTGGTTTGTTTAATCATTCATATCCCAGACCTTGCAGAAAAAAAAGTGCTCTTCAATTAAAATGGCATAGAAATATTCTTAGTCTTAGAATAGTAAGGACCAAATCGAAGAAACACATCGGTATCCTGAATGATCTGAACAACCCCCTAAAGGAAAAGCGGAGAAGTCTATGGGGACAGCCAACTATGTCTGCCTAATCATGCAACAGGGTGAGGTAGGTGGTTTTTCTCCTTCTGGATTGTAATCTGTAGGATTAACACCAGAATCAACCAACTACAGTTGACATTCAAAATAACAAATCAGCATTTCAAGACGTTGGTTGAAAAATGCGACTGTCAAGACACAGAAGAGCTGACCGAGTTGACTTCCGGTGTCAGTCTAGTGTCCAGACATAAAATACAATCATTGCTGACTTTTGGATATCACTCGAAATGTGTCTATCCATGTTTCAGGTATGGATCTATCCGACAGTTCGTTTGAAAATGACTTTCTCAGCCACGTCAGTACACGCCCCCAGCCGCCCCCCCCCCACCCCTAATCACAATTAATTTGCAGCGCTTTGTCTATTAGAATTAACGCTCCAACAACATATATACTATTTTTTAACTTCTAAGAAGCAGCAGGTGCCGTAGCTAGAAAATGTAGTTTGTGACATCAGATTTAACCAACCAGACACGGCCATTCACATAGGTTTTTGTTTCTGTGTTTGGTTAGCTGTCAGATAGAGCGCGAAACAATTGTCCATGTGAGACTAGGGCCGTGGGTGTGAAACGATTTGAGGAACACTACTCTAATAGGTCCTATTGAAATAAAATTTACTTTAAAATATATGTTTATACAATGTTATGTACTTAATGCATTTGCTTAAATTGGAACTTGGTAAAGCCCTTGCACACAGTCAGGCCCTAAGTTGTAGCTTATAGCTAAATCCAGCATCCACATTCTACAACTGCGTGTATCAGTTCCTGTTCCGTGATAACAGACTGTCAAGAATCTTCTCTCTCTGTTGTCTTCTTCTGTCTCTCTTTCTACAGATCTTTCTAGTTGTCACAGCATGTTCAAGTTTCCTTCTTCTAATAATATGACCCTCCCCCCCCCCCCTTTTTTTTTCCCCTGCAAAAAAAAAAAAACGATCAACGTCTGTCTGAAGTTTGTGATAATTTGTCTTCGAGCCCTAGCCTCTTTCACAACATCTGGGTTGCTCTTTTGGGCGGTCGCTAGAATTCTAAGGATTCTTCTGTTTAATCACATCTCTGTGGCCACAAGAAATTGTCCGGCTTGTTTATTAATTGTCAAGAATTCAGTCATATGTTAGGACTAGCTTTATATAGCATGCGAGAATGCTTTTCCTAACCTTCAAAGATATGGATTTATTGCATCAAATGGTCTTTAAACTACCCAGTTTAAAATTACCTTGTAAAACCACAAACACCCAATAAATTATTATTCAGTTGGTTTGTAACGTTGAAAAGGATATGCAACTAACTTGAACTCTGCTTCTCATTATTCTTGTCTTCTTCTATTGTTTTTCTCCTTTTCCTCCTTATTCCTTCTTTCCCTCTTTCTTCTCCGTCTGCGTTTGGCATCGACCATGCTGAACATTCAGTTCTGTCTGGGTCAAAAATGGGTTGGTGTATCTAAGGTCGCTGGTTCCCTTAGCTTCTCTTGTAATGGAGCTCCATTGAGCCTGAACGACATCCTTTGCCGGGAGAAGTTCAGGCAATGCTGCAGTATAAGCTATTTTAACTGAATTCTACGCTCTTCCCCAGTTCATGAAAATGATGTACCCGACTTGGGAACCTTGCCAGCAAAACCTGTAGTGACTTGTGCGATTTATTGCGTTTGTGTATCCAGGTTTTGTTAGGGGTAAACGTGGGTCACACGTATCTTGACATCAGTGTTTTTCAAACTATTGGCCACTGCCCAATGTTGAGCCAAAAGTTTCAGTTGTATTATGTAATGAAATAGCTTATGTGGTTTTTCTCTTCCAGTTTATAGAATTACTGATCTGTTGTAACTGCTGCTTCCATCGACACCAAGCTGCATTTCTAGTGTTGGGCTGTTTGTGCTGGCACTTCTGAGTGCTGCCTTGTGCATGTGTGTCTATGCTGTTGGATTTGCCAAGACTGCAGTCTGTGTATATTTTTGTCTGATTTTGGCTGGCACGGGAACTGAGCAACTATGGTGTTGGAACTGCAGCTACCTGATCTTTGAGCTACTATGTCAATATCAGTTTCTTAAGAAGCAGATGTGGTATTTTCTCCTTGACTTTTCAACTTCACTGTTACAGGAAGATTCTTAGAGTATCAGGAACCAAGAACAGGAAACATACGGACATGATAAAGGGTTTGAAAATGGAGGAACACTGGCTTATAAACCTTATAGTTTCAGAGAATGACTTCGGTACTATTAAAATAGTAATGGTCTGCAGTGAAATTAATGCAGCGCATGGTTCCTAGACCAAAACGGCGTGAATATTAAATGTATATACCTCTCAGCACGATATAATCTGGCGAGCGATCTGTGGAGCGTCTTGCACCGCTGAGCATGTTTGGCTGCTGCTGCTTCTTTGGTCAAGGATCTCATCATCATCGTCAGTTCTCGTTGTGCCTAGTGGCACATGAGGCTTCAGAGAGGACTTTCCATGCTTTCCTGTCCTGTGCAATCTTCAGTACAGTTTTCCATGTCAAAGATGCCGCACTCAGGTCACTTTCCATAGTTCGTCTCCATGTTGTTTTTGGGTGCCCCTGTTTTTTCTCTTTCCCTCTGGTGTCCATGTGAGAGCTGTTTTGGCAGGTATATCAGGATTCATTCTTATTACGTGGCCAAGCCATTTCCATCTTCCCTTGGTTATCAAAGGGTCTAAAGTTTCTTGGTTTGTGACTTGATGTAGTTCAGTGTTTGAGATTGTATCTGGTCAGAACATTTTGATAATTCTACGTAGACATGTGTGGTGGAAGGTAGACAGCTGGTGTAGTCAAGGATCTAGTCTATAGAAATCTCTCTGAAATAAGGTGCATAGAGCAGAAGAACAGGCACTACATCTTTACCTGACGAGACTAGCTAAGTGAGGAATCGGCACAGACTCTGGATAGATCTCAAAATGTAGGGGTACTTTTAAATTAGTTGCCACTGGCAGCCCTAGCATGGGAACTGTCAGCCTAGTCATTACCTCAATGCATGGTTAATCACCAACTTTAAATGAAAACAAATGTTAGAAATCCTTCTTTAGTACCTGTACTTTTTAGGTATGTCACAGTTGGGTAGGTGTGCATTTTAAAGAGGGGATAGAAGAAGAAGAGAAGATATAAAAGTAGAGAGAGAGACAGACGAGAAGAAATAATAGTTAAAGGATGTATAAGAGGACAATAGGTTCTCCTGTGTGGAGAGTGTAGTAATAAGTCTACACCCCAAACGATCAGGTAATAGTCAGTGGAGGTCTTATGAAGGAGAGAGTAGATATATAGTAAAGTGGTGGTGGTATAAAGACTACAGAGACTAACAATAATAGTACCACTCCTATACTCAACAAACTAACGATTGAATAAAAGAATAACAACTAACAATCATGTTTATTAAGAAACAGCATTACAAAGTCGTCTATCTCATGTTACACAACCGACAGATGTTATATTATGTTATAAACAGAACGTCCTCACACTATAAGACTCAGCAACTGACAGCAGAATCCACTCAACGATAAACTAGCAAATGACACCTAGAATATCCTTCATTGCTCTACAAATAATAAGCCAAATAACAACTACAATCTAGCCATCTACTCTAATGCCAAATACCGACTACCATCTAGCCATACTGCTGATTGCAGTCTAGATACCATCTAACTATAGCCTTCCTATATAGCCAACCCGGCACACCATGACAGAAACTGCCATGTCACATAACATGAAGCAATATTTCGTGCATTATCTGGCAAGTCACAAAACAGAAGTATGGACTTAGCTCCATCGTATCGACATCATCCGAATGCCCACAGCA
Organism: Candidula unifasciata; assembly: GCA_905116865.2. NCBI lineage: Eukaryota > Metazoa > Mollusca > Gastropoda > Stylommatophora > Geomitridae > Candidula > Candidula unifasciata. The sequence continues at coordinate 17,696 of CAJHNH020003973.1, forward strand.
TCCTTCGTTGGCGGAGATCTCAGCGCAAGTGTCTCTGTCAGGGCTCACAGTAGTGTATATACCCCTGACGCTACCCCTCTCCTTTGTCCCTGAGTTCATGAAACTTTGTCTTCTAAGGTTCATGAACCTTTCTCTTTCCCGCCAAAGATGGTATTCCAAGCCACTTTGCATATTTGGATGGAAAATCCCCAGGAAATCTTGTATCGTTGCCTTTGTTCGTTGCCCTGCCTCTGTTAATTTACGAGTATATTGGCCTACAAAGTTCATGAACAAGCTTGGCATGCACCCACGTCTTTGTCGACTCTTGAGTCAATGCCCTCAGGGTTGTTAGACTAGCGACCCTCTTTATCTCAAGCGACTCTATACCTCCTTATTCCTCCGTGTGTTTCATTCCTTCTATCTCCTTCTTGTAATAAACGTGACTGTAATCAGTACTGTCACAGGTAGTCTAGTTGGTACCCAAGTAAACTTGTTTCTGCAGGAGATGTCATTTGGAGATTATGGTTAAATTCCTAGTGTGGTATCTGTAACTCTCTTGTTTGTCTTGTCCAGTGCACGGGTTCCTAACTCATGGGTTGTGACCTCGTTTACAGGCACTGTACGGTGGCTGTATATGCAAATTTGAAGAAAAAAAAGGATAACAAAAGAAAATCAGGTCATTGCATCAGCCACAGATATGTTTGCTGAATGTATGAGCTGCTCAGCTTGTGCTTGGTTGATGCTTAGCGTTACTCCTGCACTGAGAACCTAGCCTTGTTTTGTGCGAGCGGCAATGGGTTTCTCTTCAATTTTATACTGAGAAATTTATTTTCAATGTGTTTTAATTAGGGTTGTATCGAATCTTCGCTTCGTATTCGCTTCGGTGCCGATTAGTCGACCTATTGACTATTCGGTATTCGGCCGAATAGTTGCGGTCGGGCCGAATACGAATAGCAGATACCGTACACCTGCTTCTGCACACACTGCCTTAATGCTGACAACATTGAAAGATTGGTTTTGTTGAAAGTTAATGCAGCTTCCATGCATTAAGCTGTCAGAGACAATTTCCAAGTTTAGTTACTTGTTATAATAGTTAGGATTATTTTATTCCTAGTTATTAGTTACCACAGACTGACTGAAGGATGAAAAACATAAATGTTTTTAAATGTTTACTTTTTTGTACGAATACTAACCAGACATAAAAAGAATATAAACGAATGGAAAAATATAAGTACTTGGGTGCAAACTTCAACATGCTAAGAGAAGAAATACAATCTAGAATTAAACTATACTATGCCCTTCAACATCTGCTAAATTCAAAGTGTCTGTCTCGCAACACCAAAATATATAAAACTTTGATAAGACAAGTCGTTTTTATGGCTGTGAAACTTGAAGCAGAAATAAATTAAATGAGGCCTTATTACAGGTTTTCGAAAACAGTCTAACGACAAATCTTTGGACCTATCAGAGATGCTAACAGCGGGAAATGGAAAGTGAGAAGCAACAACGTAACACATATTCTGTTTAAATCACCACTGATCACTGGCATCATGAGAGCTAACATACCAAATTGGTTGGGGTATATTGAAAGAATGTCAGATGACAGAGAAGCAAAAACTGTATACACCTGAGAAAGGAATGGGCATAGACCACAAGGCAGACAAAAAAGAAGTTCGAGAGATAATGTCCAGCCAGACCTGCAAACAACTCATCATCATCATGTAGCAGGTCTTTTGCAGAACGTCGCTCTCATCACAGTCTGCCTGTAAGAAACTCGGTCTCTCGCCAGCTCTCCCGCCTCATGAACTTTCACACTCAAGGAGTCACTTATATCCTGTGCCCATCTTCGTGTCGGTCGGCCCCTGTCCCTCCTTCCTGGTACCATGCCTTCTGCTATAATTTTTTCCAATCCGTTTTGGTGCTTGATATGACCAAAATATTTCAGCTTTCGAGAAAGGATGCTGTTTATTAGCCAATCTTTCTTGATGTTTAGGTCTTTTAAGATGTCAATATTTCTCATCTTCTTTGTCCAAGATATTCTGAGAATCTTTCTATAACAGCTCAAAAGCCCCTATTCTCTTTCTCAAGGACTAAGAGATAGTCCACAACTCACATCCGTATGTAGCCACAGGAAAGATGCATGCTCTCAAAATTCTAATTTTGATCTGCTTGCTGGTGCTTTACCATAGACTTTTAAGGCTGTTCAATCTTTGCATTGCTATGGCCCTCCTCCTTTTAATTTCTGTCGAAAAGTCTCCATTGTTGTTTATTATAGAGCCTAGATATTCAAAGTTGTGACATCTTCAATTTCTTCATCATTTATTGTTATTTTTGGGTGACAGCCAAACAACTGGTGTCACAAATTGTGAAGATAACGCCAGCCAGAGAGACGAATGGAGACGTGTGATATCTGCAGCAGTAAACCTCAAGGGCTCATTATGCTAAAGAAGAAGATGACTATTCTGTGCTACTTAATGTGAAGTAAAAGTTCAGCGTACATTTGACATTATGACATTTTTTTTAAAGATATATTTTATACACTATTCGTATTCGGCCGAATAGTTGGTCCCGTTATTCGTATTCGGCCGAATAGTGAAAATCACTATTCGGTACAGCCCTAGTTTTAATACACCCCATTAAAAACATAGTTTTAATGAGTGGGAGGTCACAGAAACTAGCTTCAGGCCTCAGAAATGAGATATCTAAGAAAGGGACAGCCAAGTGACAAAGTTCACAATCAGACAATACATCAAGATCTTGAAACCCAGGCCTGACAGACTAGAGGAGCTCAGCCACAGTTATGATAGTTTGGACATGTATGCAGAATGGGAAGCCACTATGGCAGGCTAAGAACGAGGTAAGCAAACCTCGAGAGTGACCCAGGGTCCAATGGAAAGACAATACATGACAGGCCCTGATTGACAGAGGACTGTAATGGAATAAAATCAGAAAGAAAACTGCTGATAGGGAAGTCTGGCAATCTCTCTGGGAAACCTCTACACCCCAGGGTAGAAGAGAAGAGATTTATGTAAGTTTAATGAATGGGATCAAGACTCAAAAAAGGGTTTGGAACCACTGGTCTAGCATGTCCTCCTATCTTTACTTAATTAAGGGCTAGTCAGTAAGTGTCAGTTTATCATATTATTTAAATGGCCTTAAGGGTTCCCCGATAATGTCTTTCTTAACGTATTTACAGTTTTTTAAGGATATCATCCGCCTGAGGACTGGCAGCAATGTCACTACTCAAGCTGCCATGAAATGTGCAGGTTCGAATTGTTATTTTTGTCCGGGCGGAGAAAACAAATATTTACCACTTTATCGTAAATGTGAACCTTAGACTCCAGAAAGAGAACCAGGTATTGTAACTGCTTGGCCAGGTGCTACTCATACATACAATAACAAGAAAACAGATGAAACAGATTTTATTAAATATCTATACAAACTGTTAAAAGTTTGTACTTGTTTGACACTTCAAATATCTTTATTCTTAATATTTTTGTGAATTACAAAAGATATCAAAGGTAGTACTATAGCAGACTCAAGACTTCACTTTCCCTACTCAACTTTTTTAGTATTACTTTCCAACAAACAAACAAACAAACAAGTTAGATTTGTATTCTTTAGAGGACATTGCAGAACTAACCGCAGCATTGTTTGGCTGTTTTTTTTATTTTAATAGGAAATTTTCTCCAGGTGGGTTCAGGAGTCCCATTGTGAAGAAAACATGATTAGATCCACAGCTTCCTCAAAATACATGTTGGAGACTAACTGGGAGCATCCTTCAAAATCAAAGCATCTGTCCGAGAGGCAAGGAACCAACAGTCTGCTAACAAATAGGCCAGATCTATAAAATAGACATGCAGCCAAAATACTTAATTCATTACCATTAAATGGCCAAGCCATTTCAGACTTTTCAACTTAATTTAAATTTAGATATTGCGCTAATAGTTTTTGTAATTTGTTTGTTTCTAGCTTTGTTCACAGCCTTCCTTAAACATCAGATGTCACAGGTGGTCCGTTTTCTCACTTGTTCTTTGTCCAAACCTGACACTGACAGAACAGGGTTGGTATAAAGATTGCATAAAAATTTTTTTTCATGGTTGCCTGGAACAGCTCTCTTGATGATATCCCTTTATGCCATTGTTTCAGCCCATCCAGCATCATCTCTCTTGGTCTGCCTCTACCCCCTTTTCCACTGATCTTTCCAGCTGTCACGATGTTCCCAAATGTCTCTCTCTTCTTATTATGTGGTCAAAGAACAGTGTTTGTCTCTTTCTTATTGTTGTAAATAGTGATCTACGTTCATTAGCTTCTTTCAAGCAATCGTTGTTAGTTTACTCTGGCCATCCAAGGTGTTCGTAACATTTGTCTAAGAAACCACATCTCTGATGCTTCCAAATTCTTCCTAATTTGATTACTTCATGCAGATAACAAAACATTTATTTTTATACTACAATATTTTTCTGCTGCATGTGACAACAAAGATCTTTACACGACATTCAAAATCTTTATAACAACTCATTAAAAATTATTATTAGGAAATTGTTAAGGATGAAATAAGTAGTTCTGGGTGGACAAACAATCTCTGACAATCCTGTACAAGTAAATAACTGATTTAACTGAAACTGTGTAGGCATAAATTACTAAAGGCCAGAGTTCAAACATTTAAATTGTTGATTGCTGAAGACAGAAAACAGCAGTATACTAAGTGTGTGTGTGGGGGGGAAGGGCGCTTTATCAATCAAAGAATGAGTGCCAAAGTTAAGTCACCAAGAGCTGACTTACCTAAGCAAGAGAAAAATCTACACACCCAGGAATATCTCTTAAGTATAAGTATGTAAAGGAAGCCACCATGGTGCAGTGGCTAGACTCCTGCCTACTGATAAACTAAAATGACTTGGCTCCCACATCGACCCAGCCTTAAATGGGTACCAGGTCTTTACCTGGGAAGTAAACGCGACTAGTGTGATGTTAACCATATAACTCACAGAGTGACAACTGGCCTATAAAATAAAAGTCCAGCCCTATAAACCCAATATACCTAAAGGCGGGAAAAGGTCCTTTACTTTTACTCAGTGCGTGATGTGATCAACATCACAACAGCCACCTTTACTTCCCTGAATATTACCTGGTACCCATTTAAGGCTGGGTCAGCCTGGCAGCCGAGAGCAATTTTGAAAACAACCAGCTTTTCTGCAGCAGATCTGAGTATCTACTCACTCTGCCAACAAGGCTCTCCTGTCCTCAGTGCAATGATAATAAAAAACTAACTTCTGTAGCCAAGAAACTGTAGCAAAACATCAGGCTGAGATCATCTTTGAGAGAAATCACAGAACACAATCAGATATTGAAACTCAACAAAAATAAATGAGCACATGAACTTTCAGTTATCGTCGGAATAAAGAGAAGCTCTGTTTGTTGGGTATCCTTCCATTCTTGTTCAAGATGGCTGCTTCCATATCCTCGTAAGCGGGTAAGCCTGCCAGACTGCCATATGCAGCAACTGAGAGTTTGCTCTTCAACATACGATTAGCCACCCGCTGGATGTCACGCTCTGTTATATTCCCTGAGAAAATAATTATTCACAATCAATTAATAGGTTTTTTTTTAACAGCATCTGAAATTAAATGACAGATTTAAATGTTCGAAACTATGAGATGTGAATAGTTTTAAAATCACTTTTACAGTCAGGAGGCGGCTCCCAACAGTTGTCTCTGCATTGTGATTCTATTGCACAATGTTGAAAACTGCACAGACCACTAAGGAGATCAACTTCCTAGTGTTGAGCTAAGAACTGACATCACAGCACTCAGGGCATTCCAATAAGCACTCAGTGCACATCTTCAGCAGTCAGCGAAGAGTTCCAACACTAATGGTGCCAGTAGCAGTTTGATTATATGTCCATCTTGCCTTTTCTCTGTGGGTAGATTGTCGACGAAATCCCTTGGTCACTCCCTCCTGCACCATTCTGTCCCCACCACAATAATCTATGTGTTCCTCCGCATTGTTCCCTTGCCCCCCAACTAGCTTGTCATGCAAACACTCAGCTCCCATTGGTGAAAAACTAGCCAATCTGTCTGCCTGTACATTTCCCAACACTCCTGCATACCCAGACAAAATATCCAAAGAATGCTTACAACCAAGGACCTCTGAAACTCCTAGTGTAAAGTGAAGGATCCATTTCTACGCCCAGAGGTAACAGTTTATGTGGTACTATTCACTTTTATAGAGCATTTAATGGGTAATGCATTCAATTTCTTGCCAGCCACCTTTACTTCCAAAGAAATATCCTGGTACCCATTTTAGCCAAGGTCAGTCTACAAGCCTAGGCTGAACTTTAAACAATCTTGTTATGGTGCAACAAGAGACAATGTGATTAGTGTGTTTCAGTTCAAGAGATTTGAGCTTTCTGCTTCATTATATCTTTAAGTAAATGTTGAAATATACTTGACGAGATTCAGGGCATTTTTTAATTTAATATATTGTTCGTGTCATTATTTAAAGAGAACAATCTTCCTTGTGTGAGGCCCGGGGTTCCATTTTCAGGAAAAATATGAATGGACCCACTAAAACATGTCATAACGGGTGAATAATTTAGAATCTGATGAAATCAGATGTATTGGGTCACAAGACACAGATACTGTAGCCTAGCTGTAAACCACAACACAATATGTAAACTACCCTTTTGGGTGCAGAAGAAGAATAAGACAACTTACCAATCTGATCAAAGTAAAACTGTGGTGGGTGCCTGGTTGAGCCAGCCAGTACCTGGCGACCAATGTCCTCAAACACTACAGGTCTGACCTCAAGGTTCATCATTAGCATGGACTGCAGCTGACGTTTAGCTCTGTTCAGTTCATCCTGGTTGGACAGACAACAGAAATATATAAGTTTTTTATTGAAAGGTTATAATGACAGTAAAGGATCCTGGTTTTGCCAGTAATGCATCAGATATATCAAGCTAGACTCAAATTTGTTGCAACTAATCGGCAGTCAACTGGTTCCCCAAGTGAGTTCCGGGGAAAGTAATAGACCCACTGGGTTTCATACCACATGGCTTGGTGTCTCTGCACAGCGAAGAGTGTGACACAAAGCATATACTCTGTAGCTATTGCAACAATCCCCAGCGTAACAACTGCACGAGTGAACTGAATAACACCTCAATAAAACGGATCCGTAACCTTCAGAGCACAGGGCAAATGGCGTAACCACTGCAGATATCTCCTAATGTGCCATGTCGTAATATGAATAGCTGAAATCTTTCTTTGGGTTCCAGGGTTCCAGTTTGGGGTTTTTTTTTTTTAAAACACCCACCGCCGTGAAAAAGCGTGTCGTAAAAGATGACTGTAGGGGTTAGTTGTAATCTGATAGGTCAGGCCAAAAGGTGCAGATATTGCAGCCCCGGTGTAAACCACAACACACAAGGTGAATGCAGAAGACTTATCATATAAACACACAAAAACTAACAAAACAAACAGTAAATATTGACCAACAATACATTCCTAATCTAAAGAGAAATGCTGTACCTGATAGACAGTACTTGCTGTGAACACAATTTCTCGAAGAATCACCTCCACCAACTCCCTCAGCTGTGAACAAACATCAATCACTTAAACAATGGTGACATAAATTACATTCCTCAATATACCAAATTATATAACCACAGCTCACTATTAAAATATTTTGATATGGGAAAGCTAACAAGGATAACAAATGCCTGCAGACATCGGATGTGTTGGCCAAAAGGCGCAAATATGGCAGCCATGCTGTAAACGGACACAAAACTTTGACATCTTTGGATGAACGCAGAAGAAGAAGAAGAAAATGTACGATGTTTATTTTGAAAATGTTTACATAAAAGCTAACTGGCTGGATTTATGATTCTTTCATCTGTTCAACATAAATGTGACATTGTTCCAAACACATTCACAGACAAATAATCATCTTCCTTTGGTATCCCGCTGCCGTGGTAAAACGGCTAGACACTCGCCTGCAGATCGAAGGGCATGAGTTCAGGTCATGCCAGAGCTGGATTTGTTCCCCTCTTCCCCAAAATACCTTAGCTCCCAGCTATAGTCCTGGAAAGTAAAAGCAACTGGAATGATGATGACATCACTCACTGAGCGCTGATTGGTCTGTAAAATATAGGTCTAGCCCTTTAAGGTTCTCTACTTAGGTATCCCAGGATCAAAAGCAGGTAATTTATAATAGGATGTCCCATAAGGTTCCACAGAGAGGGAAAATAAACATGTTTTCATTTATTAAATTTATATAACATGCTCTACATGACCACCATTGTTTTGAGAACACATTTACATATGTGTTCTCCACAGCTGAAGAATAGATAAGCCCAGCTGGAGTTATGCTTGTAATGGCGTTGGTGACGTGTTTACTTTCTTATAATGGAAACTGAAAAGACACCCTGTCAAATGCCACTCTCATTACAACATGCCAGAAAGACTATGTTTCGATGGTCCTCTGCCTCACATTTTCACATCTTGGCTGTCTTCAGGGTTCTGTGCCCAATACTTGATAGTGATGTGAAGTGTTACGTCTTCAAGAAGTTCCAGATTAAGGCACACTGAGGTGGTGTGACCAGTTACCCTTTGCATCTCAAAAAGTTCTGCTAATAAACCTGTACAACTAAAGTAAATTACTCTTTTCCATGCCTGTAGGCACATATTGGATATATAATGCTAGATATATATTTTATACATTCAACCAGCATTCGGGGGTGATGTGGTCAGCATCTCGTCAGCCGCCTTTACTTCCTAGGACTTCACCTGGTAAACATTTTAGGCTACTCTGACATGGAAGCCAGCGCCATTTTCCCAAAAATCCCACTTAATGCAAATTTGAACCCACAACTTTCAGGCCCGTGGGTGAGCCAAATCTGACCCACAGTGGGCTAGCAAGCCCCCCCCCCCCCCCCCCCCCCCCCCCAGATCACTGTCACTTGTATTGTAAATCAATGATATTTCTATGCTTGGGCTCAGGCCTCTGGCTCGTGACCATCCCCTTTTCAACATTTTGGTCCCTGAGTGAACTTGGCTGAACAGCCCTGCTCTAGCCCCAATGGCTCCCAAATTGACTTGTACCCAGTATATAAAGATGGGTCAACCCTTTAGCTGGTCTAATAAAAAAATCAAACAAATAAAATCACTGTCTTGGCAGGCAAGGGTATTAACTGAGGAGCAAATTATATGTTTTCTTCTTTCTTTGGACCTACTACTCATACTTGTACAGCAGGGATATTCAACTAAGTTTGTCCTACTACTCATACTTGTACAGCAGGGATATTCAACTAAGTTTGTCCTACTGCTCATACTTGTACAGCAGGGATATTCAACTAAGTTTGTCCTACTGCTCATACTTGTACAGCAGGGATATTCAACTAAGTTTGTCCTACTGCTCATACTTGTACAGCTGGGATATTCAACTAAGTTTGTCCTACTACTCATACTTGTACAGCAGGGATATTCAACTAAGTTTGTCCTACTACTCATACTTGTACAGCAGGGATATTCAACTAAGTTTGTCCTACTACTCATACTTGTACAGCAGGGATATTCAACTAAGTTTGTCCTACTGCTCATACTTGTACAGCAGGGATATTCAACTAAGTTTGTCCTACTGCTCATACTTGTACAGCAGGGATATTCAACTAAGTTTGTCCTACTGCTCATACTTGTACAGCAGGGATATTCAACTAAGTTTGTCCTACTGCTCATACTTGTACAGCAGGGATATTCAACTAAGTTTGTCCTACTACTCATACTTGTACAGCAGGGATATTCAACTAAGTTTGTCCTACTGCTCATACTTGTACAGCAGGGATATTCAACTAAGTTTGTCCTACTGCTCATACTTGTACAGCAGGGATATTCAACTAAGTTTGTCCTACTGCTCATACTTGTACAGCAGGGATATTCAACTAAGTTTGTCCTACTGCTCATACTTGTACAGCAGGGATATTCAACTAAGCTTGTGAAGAAAATTGAGAATTTTGAAAATGGTGATCGCCATAGGTCAGTCTTGAGCCCAATGAAAAGAAAGATCATCAATACAATATGACCGGCAACGGTCCAGAGGTTACCTGCTAGGCCTTCACAGGCCACATCCTGCCACCAGTTAAATAGCCCTGCTGTAAAGAATTAAAGAGGATTTAGATCTAGCTGCATGTCCTTTGCCAGTCGCAAAACTTGTGTTGATGTCACACTGTGCTTCTGTAGCGTCTCTTTTACTGCCTCCAATCAGCTCTTCAGCCCCTCGCCTTGTAGCCTGCTGTTATCATGCAATTCGCTCCAGCTGCTGACTGATTTTGTTCCATTCTGATCAGATAACCAAACCATTTGATTCTCTGATGTTCTATTAAATCAGTTACCTGTTCTGTGCCTACCATTGTTCTTAGTTCTTCATTGGTGTCCCTTCTTGTTATTCCCACCACCTTTCAAACATCTCATCTCGCATATATTTCTAATACTGTGTAAATATGAAACTTACTTTAGAAGGATGAGAACTGGCATGAATACAGAACAATCCACTGTCCTCATAAGCGTGGTTATAAGCCGTGGCACTCTCTATCCACACGTATCTGAAACATGTCACAGTTTGAAATAATTACCACAAAAAAGTTAAGGTTGAAGGTGAGAAGATCGACTTCACTGTACCAGGTTTTTATCCCATATGGCTCGGTCTCTCTCAGCAGAATGACTAGCCGTCTGCCAAGAGTGTTGCATAAAGCATTTTTATTAAAATATTCAGAAACCATGAGTTATTAATTAACCTTTTGGCTCAGTACTATAGATATCGCAACCTTGCGGCCTTGATTCCATAATAGGTACCGTAAATCTGGATGAAATGTGGCTTTTCTGCCTACCCCCGGGAGTAAACCCGGATCACAAGTTTGTTACCCGGTCACTGTGAAGTCAGGTTTAACCAACTATGCTAGAGAGCCGGGCTCGCATAAAGCATGAACTCTGCATCTCCAGGGATGATCCACAGAGATCTTAGTAAAAATTGCACTCCTGAACTAAACGGCACTGCAGAAAAATGAACCCATGATCTTCATAGCACAAAGCAAACGGGTTGATCACTTCGCCAGGGAGACCCTACAATTGTAATAATTATGTAAACAATCCTGGTTCTGTACTTACTTTACTTTTTCCTTCCACGTATGCCGCTAAGCGTTGTGGGGAGATGCAAGTTCCTGTCATAAGCAAGGCGGGCAGCATCTGATGTTCTGAGGCCATGCTTTTGGCAGGTTTCGGAGACCCCGTCAATCCACAGTTTCCTTGGTCTTCCTCTTGCCTTATATCCTGAGCTTCTTTGGTTGAAAATTTGTGATGTTATTTGGTCATTTTTCATCCTGGTTAGATGTCCAAACCATTTCATTCTTTGATGTTCTATGTAGTCTAAACATGGTGTAGTTTTGACAGTGTTTCTAATGTCTATGTTCTTTATCCTGTCTAGTCTGGTCTTATTCGCTGCTTTTCTTAGACATTTCATTTCACAGGCTTCTATTTTTCTTTCATGGGTCTTGTTGATTGTCCATGTCTGGCACTGGTAGCAGAGTGTTGGAATGAAGATGGTGTTTATCAATTGTCTTTTGGTCTTCATGGTTATATCTGGATGTTTAAGCAGAGGTGATAGTTGGTATGTGACAGCATTTGCTTTCTGTATTCTTGTTTCTATCTCTCTGTCCATTCTTACATCCTCTGTAAATATACTGCCCAAGTATTTGAACTCTTTGGTTTGCTTGATTTTGGCACTTCCAACATTTATATTCAGTGGCCTGTGTGTTCTGCTGATCTTCATAACTTCTGTTTTTTCTGTACTGATTCTCATATTATGTTGTAAACAGCTGTTGTTGAGAGTAGTCAGATGTTCCTGTAGATCATATTCATTTTGATACAGTATGCTTTGATCATCAGCAAAAAGTAATTCATTTATAGCATACACGTCTGGGTTTGCTTCTACAGTGATCTTATCCATGTATGTTATGAAAAGTAATGGTGACAGTACACATCCTTGTCTGACACCAGTTGTGACTTTGAACCATTCAGAAAGACCACTAGATGTTCTTACTGCACTTTCACTGGTTCTGTATAAGCATTAAAACTTAAGTTCTACAAAATTTTCTTTTTGTCATTTTAGTTTCTGACCAGTTTCTTGACAAACGTTTACAGTTGTCAATATTTTTCTGGCAGTTTTTATAGTTTTCTGGCAACACTGTAGTTGTACTTTTTTTTTCCTCTTGTGTTTTTTAAAGTTCCACTGCATTAACCCTTAAATATTATACACTTCTAGTGTGTTCCTATGGTGTCAGTTTTCCTGTGTTTTCTTGGGGTTGTTTTTTCTGGCCAAAAGGTTTGCCTTAATGTGTCTAATTTGGTGCAGTCCTGGAGTACATGCTCTGCTGTCTGTGGCACCTTTCCACATGTGCACATGGCTGATACGCCTATCTTGAATTTTGTGTACATGTGGTTACGTAATCTGTTGTGCCCTGTTCTGAGGCAGAGGATAATGACTTGTTCTGATCTGTCCATAACAGAATAGTCGTCTTGTGCTGGGGCTGGTGGTTTCCTGATTGATTTAATGATTCTTTTCTTTTGGTGGTATGTGACTGGTACATCCGGCTGCTCTTTTGTCGCACCTTCCCCTGCCAGTTGATCAGCTTTCTCATTTCCAGGCACTCCACAATGTGATGGTATCCACTGCATTACAACTCTTCGCTGAAGGCTGAGTTGTGTCAGCAGCGTTTGCAATTCTGGTAGTTTCCTAGACTGGAGTGCTTAAGTACTGATTTTGCATCTGTCAGTGTTACCCCATACTGTGAGCCAAGATTGGTATTTAGCAGTTTCTCTGTTGCTATCTTGATAGCCTGAGTTTCTGCATCATAGTTATGGCAGTACTTTCCGGTTGGTACGCTGGACTTATCTCTAGTACCATCTGGGAATTCTATGTACACTCCAGAACCACCATTTCTAACTGCACTTTCTGACCCATTGTTCTTGTGGGTATTCTTCATCAATATAACTGAGGGTGGCCATTCTGCTTCTTGTTCTTTCTTGTCAAATATTCCTTTCACATTTTTCTGGATTTGTACTGTTAGTTTGCATTTCTCTCTCCATGGGGTTTGTTCTGGAATACTGTTAAGTGGGCAACCAATTTCTAGAAGGTCAGCAGTTTGTCTACATATTCTTTTTGCTTGATGTATAAAGCTGCTTCTTTCTAACCATCCCGAGGCTATTTTCTGAAATCTATTCTGACATGCCTCGACTGCAAGAGTGCAGTCTGTCCCTCTCTAGAAAGGCAATAAAGTTGAGTCTTGAGGAGAAAAACTGGCATGGGTATCTAATGAGTAGAACAGTTAATCTTCTCCATGTGGGTTCCAGGGCCTCATTATGGGGAAAACAAGAACAGACCCACCGACTCCCCAACAAGTATTTTGTAAGAATCTACTAATTGAGGACTAACTTCTAGTGCATCTGTCTGAGAGACAAGGAACCAACAGTCTGCATACAAATAAATCAGATAAGATGTGCACACACCACTCAGGTACTGGAACAAGACTAAAATCCAGAGGTGGAAAAACACCCAGAACTTTCCACTGGTGTTATTTATAGCTGGTGAATGTGAAGAAGAAGAATAGGTAATCTTGTATGTGGAAAGGGGGGGGGGGGGGGGGGGGGGGGGGGGTAAAAATCAAAATTTCTGAAGTACAGCTACAGAGCTGGCACCATCTACTACAACTGACCTGTTCAAGACATTGAGATATAATCTTGTGTACATTCCTTTGCCGGGGCCGCCAGCAGAAAAAGAGCCGCCTCCTCCAAGCATCATGTTGAGCACACAGAAAGCAATGAAGTCTGGGTCTTTATGACTGCAGCTCTCCAGACCAAACACAACATGGACCAACTCTGGCATCGGTGTTGGGCCAAGACTCACATTGGACAAATCTTTCTCTACCTGGACATTTAAAAACAAAATTCAGTTTAGAATTATGTGCCTTGTCTGTCACGCTATACAGTAAAGATAAAAATCTATTTCAGAACATAAAGAAATAATTACCATAGATGATAACATTCCACTTTGGAGTTCCCGGAAATTAGAAAGCTCATAAACTAGCTAAGGAAGGTGCAAATAAAGAACAACCTGACGTCACAGTCTCTTATCAACAGAAGAAGAGACATGGAGATGTTATGAATGCTTCAGTGTGATTTTTTTTAACGATTTTTATGCGATGATCTTGAGATATCAATGAGTGTTGACCTTGAGGTATCGCAGGCTGTTTGTGCTGTAGGAGTTTTCTATCAAATGTTCTGCCACACTTGTTACTCCTCAGCTGTGACATACATACCCAGTGCCAGAGCTTGTTGCACTTTCAATCTAGGTTTCGGTTCAACACACTAACTGGTGTTGTAAACGTTTCTAGATGTTTAAATTTTGTGAAGACAGATCCGACAGAAGGGATCTGGTGTCAACAATTCCTTGTGTTGCTTGGTGCAGACAGCCAACTGCACTTCACCACACTGTAGTTGGCAACAATTTTTGAACAATCAACAGGGCTTCAGAACTGCTGTAGAGGGACTGCCCTAGTCTTACGTTCATCTGTGCGTAGACTTACACTTATATTCCTCTGCTACCATAGATGACTGCTCCTACACTATCACTGTTTACAACTTTTCTGTTGTGTTTCTGTTGTAAGGTGGCTGAAAAACTTGGATCGTGGACTTTTTCTTACCAGTATTTGCAGCCTTTGGATTTTTTGTTTGAACATTCTTCATTCTGTTATGACTGTTCTATTCTGTAAACAATCGGACATGGGGTGTTGCTACTTTGCCTTCAATCTTCCCCGATTACGTACCTAAATCACTAAACTTGTGTTTCCTGTCTGTGATCGGAACTGGTTCAACCCCTGTCTGGATGGTAGCTAATCTCAGTTCCTATGTTTAAGAATAAATTGTCCGACACCAATTTTCCTCAGCCTCTATTGTTTGGACAAGCGCCCATTTCGCGCAATGACTCTACATTTGCTCACTAAAAAAAACAACAACAGAGACTGTTCAAAAGAACAGTTGCCAACAATGATGAAGAGCCTTAGGCACATTAACATCCAAATTAAAATAAGAATGTTAACAAGCATCTTTGCATGTAAGTCACACACAATACTGCAAACAGTATAGAAAATAATGACTGTCGGTCAACCTCATTTAATTCTACCTATAGTTACTTCAAAGTGGGCGTCCTAACTCACCTGCACACTGCCGCCCGTATACTGTGAAATACAGGTAGGTTCCACTTCCCTCTGGCCCCAAGTTTCTCCCTCTGACAACCACAGAGGCTTCTTCTCCTCCACAAAAAACTTGTGAGCCAACTGGACCAGCTTCTCGTGGTCTACTCCCACACCAGCAATCACGGTGTTCTTTGGATGGTGTCTTTCATTCATGTAGGCGTACAGAACAGGCCTGGTGATGATGTTGATGTTCTCTGGTGGGCAGATGCGTGGTAGGCCCAATGTGTTACCATGGTAGGCAGCCTGTATTGTGGAAGATTTAAAAGCCTGTTTTAATGAAAAATGAACTTAAAGATGGGTAAGTAAAGTAAGTAAAGGACCCTTTTCATCTCAGTGGTATCTTTGGTATATGATTCTAAACTCATTTTCTTTGATAGAACATTCAGCACTAGGAGTGTGATGTGGTTAACATTATGTCAAAACAAATATAAGTACAAGGAAACAGTCAAGTAAAGTACCCTTTTCCCTGCCTTCAGGCATAAAGTGGTAGAACTGTTTTATAAACAAGCGACACCCCGAGGGTGATGTGGTCAACATGTCAAAACAAATATAGGTATAGGTATAATTAAGTGAAAAGTAAAGTACCCTTTTCCCTGCCTTCATACTTAAAGTTGTAGAACTATATCTTATAGACCAAGCGACACTTCGAGGGTGATGTGATCAACATTATGTCAGCCGTCTGCACTTCCCATGTCTTCCTGGTATTTAAGGTTGGGCTGACCAGGAAAGACGGATATGCACCACATAATATCCATTCAGGAAACATCAAGTTGCATACACCTGTGGTCTCTTTGTTAGGTTATAATACGAGTTTAGAATTCAGCTAAGAAGCCTATGATACAGCTGCTGTAATGACAGTGTTGCATGTGTCTCTCTCTCTCTCACGCAAAGAGACAGCCAGAGAGAGAGAGAGAGAGAGAGACAGAGAGACAGGGAAAACAAACTTTATTTTTAATGGGTCACAAACTGGGCATACAAGATTGTCTAACATAATACAGCAATAGTATTTTATCTAGAAAGTATGTTATGTGCGTATCAATATGAATAATAAAAATGCCAAGTAAATCCATACATACACAAATAAATACATTTGTACACATATAGCTGTATATAAACACAGTTATGATCATACATACACACACACATACCATGAATGTGTACATGCAAGTACACGTATATTCAGAACAGCAAGTGGGGTTAAGACAGTCATCAAACAGATGCTATCTTCACAAGACGATTTACTGCAAAGGAGCACCTTCACTATCTCTCAATCATTATAGTTGTGTACTCTCTCAGAATGTTATACATCCATCACTTTATGTTATCCTCCCACTTGTACTGTTGTGTGCCTCTTGCTCGCTTGTTTTCAATTGTTCCCTGTAATGTGTGGGCATTTTTGTAAAACTTAAACCTGAACAAAATACTTAATTTCTCACTTTTGTATCTGATAACTGAAAAGATAAAGCACTGATGCACGCTCGTAATACAGTCTGAAGAAATAACCTGAACAAATACACTGATTAAAGTAAGCCAGGTAAACCCACCGAATGAATCATTTCCATCAGAAGAGACTCTGGGTTCGGATCCATGTGCATGGCTTCAATCTCAAAGCCAATAGCTTTACGAGCATGATCAATCTGCAATTGAAATCAGCGGAGACACAAGTCAATCAAACAAGTCTCTTTACTTATTCTGTTATTTATATCTGGCCTTTGTAAGTTTCTCTATATCAAACGAGTGTGACTGGCCGTTCTTGACATGCAAAGGTTGTCATCATCAACATCGTCTTTTTCGCACTCACCGGGTGTGAACTCCAGCAGAAAAACCTGGCTGTTCATCCACTTTTGGTCCTGTTATACAATTTGTTGTGCGTGCACATTCCTTTTATTGGTTTATCTGTATGCAGACCGCTGGTTCCATGCCTCTCCGGCAAATGCACTGACTTCGAAGAAAACACGCCTTGTTAGTCGGCTTTTAGGACATCCTTGTTAGAAGGGCAATGAATCTATCCCCCCTGCCCCCCTCAATTGGAGCCATAGAACCCACACAAAGAATCAAACATTATAATCTCCCCACGTGGGTTCGGGCTCCCATTTGAGGGTTGGGGGGGGGGGGGTGCTAATAAACCACTAATTAGTGTTTGCTGAAATTAAATGTGTTGTGCTGAAAGGTGTAGACATCCTAGCCTAGCTGTCAACCACAACACAATGTGCCAACTACCCTTATAAGGGCGAACGCAGAAAAATTAAAACATATCATCATCAACCTCATGGCTGACTGAAATTATAAATCATAATTCTCTATACCTCATCGAGCTGGTGGGAGATGTCAGGATCTTCTCTATGCTCTTTCTGTGGCAGTTGGCACCAGCGTATTCTCACCAGATAGCCAAACCATCTCATCTGTTGCGTTTCTTGGAAATGCGTTACTGGTTTCAGTCCTATTCTTCTTTTAATGTCTTACTTTTATTTCCTCTTGTTACTCCAGCAGCCTGATTCAACATCAAGTTTAATAAAAACCACAAAACGGATGACTTGGGACAGAGGAGAAAGAAAGAGAGACAAAGGCTCACAGAAACAGAATGAGAACGTCTGTGACTACCTCAGGCTATGCTCATATAAAAAACTGACACAATTTTCCCTAAGGATTACCTGGTCATCTGGAAAGAGAGGTCTCAAAGTGACATCTGACAAAATGTTCAAGACAGTATCAAGTCCATGTGTCCTGGCAGATGCAGCATACACCAGGGTGTCTCTACCAGACAGAAACATATACTTCATGCAACAAACAAACTAACACAATGAGAAGCAGTAGCAATTTGAACCCACCCCTGTAATTGCCGACACTAGACATAGCATCAAGGCCCATTGTGATTGGTATTTCACATATGCTGGTTAACATCAACTACTATAACCTATGGTGCTATTTCAATAGCTGGATATTAATTCTCTTCTCAATTCATAGTTGAGAACCAGCTGTTGGTTCAGGTGTATGATAAACCTGGCCAATGATGACACATTTTTAGGGGTGTCAAGATAGTCGCACTCTTGTTCCAGCAGCAGGCATGACATCACCTGGGGGCAACAGACTCGAGTAACCACAGCTTTTGACTGTTATGTTGTCTAGTGTGTCTACTGTTAATGACAAAAAATACAGGCTAATTTTTTTTTCAGAGGAGCAGCTGGCCAAATGGTAAGAATGATGGAATCTCATGAAGGAGACCCCGGTTCGACAGTCAGTAAGGAATGGAGATTTCTTTCTGTCAGGGGCACAAACAAAAAACATAACCTGCACAGTTCATGACAACTGCACAGGCTATATGGCCTTAATCATCAGGCTCAAGACCCTACTGTCCTACCCGACCAAGTGGAAAATACATACAGTATAGACAGTAATTTGTTTAGCACACTGATTCTATACAAGTAGGGCAATACATCAGACCTATTCTTGATGTTCATAAGATGTAAACTCTGGTGGAAAGTTCTGGTTGTTCATCTACCTCTGGGCTTAAGACTTGTTTTAGAACCTGAGTGTTGCATACACATTTCTTTTACAGATCTGACTTATTTTTTCTGTTGGTTTCGTGCCGCTCAGGCAGATGCACTCTGACTTCGAAGAACACACCTGGCCTTAGAATACAAGCTTCTTTTTCCTCACAGTTAAGTTTATCTGTAAGTGTGGATTAGGGCTAGAGACATCATTCACCTGTGGCCAGAACAACAGGCAAAATGATATGGTTGTTAAGCCAGTGCGTTGCTGAAATACGAGGTTTAGGGACTTTCTGGGATGAGAAATATCTGGATACAAGACAAGGCCATTGTCAAGTTTTTGGATCACGTAATGAAACCGGAGACAATCTACATTCTCTGGTCAAGTCATGAGAAGAAGAAAATTGGAGTACATCATAACGATGGAGAAGTTAGAGGGAAAAAAATAGGTAGAGAAAGAGAAGGTAGAAGAGGTAGAAAAAGAGAGAAGATGCTTGCCAGTCTGGCATGGAAGATCATCTTTGTCAGACCTGACAGTACACGAGACAGAAGGCTGTGCACAGAAATGACTACCATCGCCATATGGCACTGACTATAAGAAGAATGAAATTAATTACAGACATGGGTTTAACCTGAAAACCCACAAAAATATTATATTGTGCTTTAACTTCCCACAAGTGCTTCATCACATCTTTAACAGTCAGCACTAATTTTATAATGATACCATCTTGCCTTCCCCTGAATGTTGACAAGTGACTTAAGCCAGATCTCCTGGTCACTCAGTTCTCAAGGTCTCTTCAGACCTTGCCGATTTATTTATGCCTTTATACTGTTCATTTTCTCATTCAACAATTCACTTCTTCTACCTTTACACAGAGCAATCTGTACAGACCATCACATCACCTGGACAGGAATGGTCATGAATCAGCAGTTGAATTTTTTTTATTCTGCAATGCCCACTGGGCAGCCTCTGCATTTCTAGCCAATATGATTAAAAACCCTTCATATATCTCTCTGTTGCTCAGAAACTGACAATCATTTCAGATGGGGATTCAAACATAAAAGCACAAAGTCAGTAAGTAAGTGTGCCAGCCACCGTGTTACCATGACTTCCGATAGAGCTTCTTTTCTTACGTTTTCTCTTTTACCGCTGTAGGCTTCAAGTGAGATTTAAGGATTTGCTTCTTGCTATTATGGCTGCCTTGACCACAGACACATCATGCTGTTGTAGAGTTTCTTTGATGTTAATTTTCCATCTTATTCTTCATCCTCCTCGTTTAGTGTATGCCTTCTATTCTATTGTATGGCATCACAAGGTAGATAGATAATTCAAGATAATTTCTAATACAATCAGTAAGTTACAAACTTAAATATTAAAGTATTGTTTATCATCATATAATGAGATTTTATTGGATTTGGCCATTATTTAGGAATGGATTCATTTGAATTAACTCTGTACTCTAAAGCAACAAGTAAACAGAACAGTAATTCCAGTGTTTCATGCAGACATGATCTACCTTGAGCCCTGACAGTCACAAATGCCTCCAACTTTCTCCAGGTCCTGCAGGATTCTGTCTCTGTCACTCCAAAGTGGTGTGGTCTGTAACACACAGGTTTGTGATTCGATTCATTACATGTTATAAATAAACAGGCTACATCAAACAAAATGTTTCAGTGTTTAGTTGGAGAAACAATTGACTTTATTTCATTTTAAAAAGTAACATCATGTTATTTTTCTTCACACTGACCAGCTCTAAACTCTGATGAAAAGTTCCGCTTATTTGTCCAGTTTTCGACTTCAATTTTATCCCAGAACTTGAGTTTTCCATGCACATCTATTTTACAGAACAGATCTGGCTTATCTGTGCCCATCCTGTTTTGGTAACTAATTTCTCAGGCAAAAGCAATTTTGTGTAGTCTTGTTCGTAACTGTGACACTGTCTACTCATGTAGTCCTGTTGGAGGCTTTCCAGCCTCAAGGTTTATTTCTCATTTATGACTGTGATCATGTCAAGCTGACTGGTTTTTACCTTTGGTGTGGTTTAATACATTTTCAGGTGTGGTATATATATAAGTATTTTCTTTACGAGATGGGGTATAAGTACTTTCTTTACGAGGTGTGGTATAGTATAGGAATTTTCTTTATGAGGTGGGGTATAGCATAAGTATTTTCTTTACGAGGTGGGGTATAGCATAAGTATTTTCTTTAAAGGTGGGTATAGCATAAGTATTTTCTTTAAAGGTGGGATACAATTTCAGCTTTATGAGATGGGGTTTAGTATTAGTATTTTCTTTATGAGGTGTGGTGAACAACTCAAATTCTTCACTGGCTCTAGGATAAAAATCACCCAACTAACAGTTTTCTTAACTTTGTTCATTATTCATTAACTCTGGTCAGCCTAGTGAAAAGGTTATAATCAGGGTGTTCATTACCGTTTCTTCCCCATTACTTGTATATTAATTGTGACAATCTTCACTCTTTATTAACTCATTCTGAGTAAGTAAACCATTATAAGTCAATCAGCTAAAACAGATGACGGTGAATATTCTACTGGCAATGTGCAATAAATGAACGTTTACAATACCATCTGTAATCAATAAACTTACCCCAAATGACAATTTCTCCAGGAAATGTGTAACTCCACTTGGGTAAGCCGCTTCATATCGGGATCCAGAGCTCATTAACACTGATGATAAAGCATAAAGTAACATCCTTAAGTTGTAATCACTAAATATGTATACAGTGTTAGTGATGGTTCTGGTACAGAATCCTAATTATTGCACTTCTCTAACACCATAAAAGTTTAAGCCATAACCAGTGGGAGATATAAAAGTGAAATAATAACAAAAATTATTATCTAAATTCAAATCTATAGAAGAAAAAAAGAAGGTACATCCTAAAGAAAGTATCTTCTTCTTCCTGTGTCATCTCACTGATATAGCCCAGTTTATGTTTTTCTGTATGTTTTGCAGTCATATATTTTCAGGGTTCAGCTACATCATTTATCCATCTCTTTCTTGGTCTTTCCCTTTGCCTTCCTCACAGATGTTCTGGTGTAGAAAGTATCATTCTCATCAGATGGCCAAACCAATAACAAGGCATTAAAATCAATATTTATATCTCCACTAAAGAAACCAGCTGCTTTATAAAGCACAATAAGTCTTGTTATTCATTCAACAAATCTATTACTAAAAAAAATATGTGACAAGTAAAAAAAAAAATATGTGACCAGTAAGAAATAATATTAAACCAGAGGTTAGTGAGTGTCCAGGTATGAAAGGCAGGTGGCAAGGTCAAGGCACGTTGTCTATAAACATCGCTTTTGCTCGTCCTGCCAAATGTACTACATTTTCTTGCTTATAGTCTCCCCAACTCCTCGAGCTTGATGACTACTAAATTTTAAGACTGCTGCGATTCAGTGCATTGTTTAGACACCCAAAGAACATTAACAACGCAGTTCAACAGACAAAAATTAGAACAATTCTCTCTCAAATATTTTTTAGTTCACATAATAATGTCACCAGTGTGAGTTCCAGGGCCCATTTTGGGACAAACAGAACAGATTCACTGCTCCTTAATAAGCATGCTGCAAGTGGGGACTGCTCGCGTGGGTTCTGGGACCCCAGTGAGGGAAGGGGATACCAATGGTCTACCTAAAAAAAAAAGCATGTCGTAATAGTCGACAAGCTGGCAGCTTCCTCCGAAAGCCTGGAGTGCATCTGTCCCAGCGACAAGGAACAACCAACTGCACACCAATAAGCCAGTAACATGGATGTATAAAAGGATGAACAACCAGGATTTTCTGCTGGAATTTATAGCCGGTGAACAAAGAAGAGGAAGAAGTGGGGACTAACTGGGTGTTTCCTTCTAAATCAGACTGCATCTGCATGAGTTGCAAGGAACTAACAGTCTGCATAACAACTAGCCAGATCTGTAAAATGGATGTGCATGCAAAAGTCAAGTCCTGGAACAAGACCAAAATCTAGAAGTGGATGACGAACAACAGTTCTTTCTACCAATATTTACAGCCACAGTGAATCCCTAGAAGAAAGAAAGGACATAATCAAGTCTCATTTGCAACAGGTTCTGTTTATGTTCTGTTTGCTCTTCAAGGTCATTTCTGTCTTGACCCTCAACCCCAAGACGGGTCATGACAATAGAAACAATGTAGATGTGTAAAAAAAAAAACAGACCCTTCACTTAAAAAAAAAACACACAAAACTTACCTCCAACTGTACAGAATTGGCCAAATTTGTTTTCTGAAGCTACTTTCAGCCCATTGTCCAATGTTGTTACATGAGTATCATAGGCATGACTGGTCACGGATGCATACTGTGGATCCGGAAGACCTGGCAGTTTCTCAGCCAAAGTCAAGTTTGTGATATCTACATTGTTGTTTGATTTTGAGCTGCTTAACAAGCGCCTATACAGAAAAAGAAAAACTCTTACAACAGATTTTTCTAAGAGTAAATGTGTGAAAATATGAGGTAAGAAAGCAAGAGATGACAATAAACCGTTAACATTTCCATCATTCTTCTTAAAACATAAGTTGTTGACAAATCATCCTCTAAGCAAACTAATAATTCAGTAAGTGCTCAGAAAACCCCTTTATATATCCCTCAGTGTTATGTGACTAATAAATATTAGTTTCCACAGTGGTCCCACCATCAAACCAATCAGTTTTATCTATTTCCCTTCACACATTTATACACCTTTGCACTAAAATTAATGTAGTATTTTTAAGCCATGAGCTTCTGAGAAGTTAGTCACAGATATTTCTAACTAAAGAAACAGGTGATTGGCCTAAGACTGCCATAGTAGTGTGTATAGTGAAATGGTAGAGTGTACAGTGAAATGGTGGAGTGTACAGTGAAATGGTGAAGTGTTCAGTGAAATGGTGGACTGTACTGTGAAATGGTAGAGTGTACAGTGAAATGGTGGAGTGTACAGTGAAATGGTGGAGTGTACAGTGAAATGGTGGAGTGTACAGTGAAATGGTGGAGTGTACAGTGAAATGGTAGAGTGTACAGTGAAGTGGTGGAGTGTACAGTGAAATGGTGGAGTGTACAGTGAAATGGTAGAGTGTACAGTGAAATGGTAGAGTGTACAGTGAAGTGGTAGAGTGTACAGTGAAGTGGTAGAGTGTATAGTGAAATGGTGGAGTGTACAGTGAAATGGTGGAGTGTATAGTGAAATGGTGGAGTGTACAGTGAAATGGTGGAGTGTACAGTGAAATGGTGGAGTGTTCAGTGAAATGGTGGAGTGTACAGTGAAATAATGGAATCTTGTGATAGCAGATTTCTTCTTATTCTTATTTGCATTCACACTGGGTGTAAACTCGGGCAGAAAACTCTGGTTCTTCATCCACTTCTGGTCTTTCTTGTTCCAGAAAATGAGGTTTGCAAGCTCCGTTTTACGGATCTGGCCTATTTGTAAGTAGACTGCTGGTTCCTCACCTCTCATGTATATGCACTCCGAGCGAAGAAAACGTCTATCAATTAGTTGTATTCACAACATGCATTTTAGGAAGGCAATAGGTCTATCTCCCCCCCCCCCCTCCCCCCCATCAATGAAACCCACATTAGGAATTTGTGAATTTCAGTTAAAGGAATTCATGTTTGTGCTTTAGTGTATCTATGTTGATATAAATTATATCAGTATGCCCGGAAGAAAGACAGTGATTATTTTTAATTTAATTAGATAAATAATTTTTGTTTATTTAGTAAGCAACACTAAATGGTTCTATAATTTCATAGACAAAAATTATCCTAAAATTAAGTTAATAATAATACAAATAATATAAAGAAAAAAGGTTTAAAAAAAAATTGCTGAGTCAAAATGATGAAATCATTCTCTCAAAGAAAGGTCCACTAGATGAATGATGAATGATGCGATTTTGATTTCTTTGTTTTTATGGTTTGGCAAAGAAACTTCTTTTGTATATTTATTTTAGTTTTATGATATGGATCTTGGAAACATATACTACCAACAATGTGTCTTTAAATGTCCTGCTAATTAATGTGTGGTGTTTGAGTGTTTTACTGACTGAAATGACTGTTGTTTGTTTAATGTTGCAGTCAAACTATTAAAGTCATTTCATTTTTTTTTTAATTCCTGGTTGATCTCATTATTCTCATAAATTTTATTGTTAAGTCTGTATAATAACTTCTTATACACTTTCTTTAGTTAATGCGTTGCCGTTGCTTGACAATTTGTCTAAATGTGTGCAACTAAAAACACTTTAAAAATAAAAACAACTTGACATTTAGTTAGTGTTTGCTGAAGTATCATGCTTGATACTGTGTTGGAATAAAGTTGTAATTAAACCAGTTTAATTTCCTAATCATTGGAGTCAACATAAACTAAACTGTAGAGAAGACGTACCGGGAAAATTTACTAATCCGTTGACCTTTTCCATTGACAACACGGTTCATCAGGCGCGCCGCCATCTTGTATTACAGAACGGATATGTCCCCAAGACTTTTGTATGTTTCTAAGTCGAAGAGCTTCGTCGATTACACTAAATTTATCGTAGGTTTTTGTAGTAAGAAATGGTAACCTATAAACGTAATGGTCTTGTTATTGTTGAACTAACAACTGACAACACAGACCCAGAGCATCACCGAAAGCGCTTCATCCTCATCTTTGGTTCCAGCAGAAGTTTGATTATATATCTATCTTGCTTCTGCTTTGCGAGTAGAGAGAGTATTGACTAGATCCCCTGGTTGATAAGACAAAGTAATACAAATTAGCTGAGTATTCTTTACAGGACATTGCAGAACCAACCCCAGCATTGTTTGGGTGTTGCAGTTTTCTAGTCTAATTTGTACGTTTTACTGAATGGTCAGCTGTCAATACCACTGTCTAAACCAATGCAAGACGGTCCTCTGCCAAATTGCCTGCAGCTGGGATCGAATCCGGCACCCCTGCATTATGTAGCGTTTTCGCAATGCATAAGCCACAGACGCTGACTATACAAATACAACGTAATATTATGGCAGGGCAGAACAGGCCACTAGCCTTGGCTGGCAGCAGGTTTGGGAGGGATCGCGTGGGCAACTGCTGATCTGTTGGTGACTTCTGCTATCATCAATGATGAACTGCATTTCTAATGTCGGACTGTTTGTGTTAGCACTTCGGATGGCTACCGTATGCTTCAATGCGAGTGTATGCTAGATATGCTGAGACAGCAGTCTGTCAAACTTTCCACAAGGGACTGTGATAAACATTCTGTGTGTTTTTCGTTGGCACAGAAGCGGAGCAAAGTTGGGGTGACCCGTTTGCTATGAAGCTGAAACTACGACTACCAGACTACCAGACTTGGGAGGAAACTCCGACACTGCTCTCGTGATTTATGCCAGAAGGGCAATAACACAGAGCACTACTGCTGGCTGAAATGTAAGAGACTTCAGAGACTATCATTGACTTTATGAATCTCTGTAAATTACCGATGACGATGGACAACTTGTCAATTACAGACAGTCCTGACGACATTTGTTGCAAGATCTAGTAATTTATTATTAGAACTCAAAATCGATGTATACAAGAGTAAGGAAACTGAAATATAATCTGTGAAGATAATTACTTCTAGCCTCAATCTGAAAGTAATAAGAATTGTTAACCTAACTAATGAGTCTTCCCCTTGTGGGAAGCAATTTTTCATTACTTTGAAGCCCCACCCTGACTGTTGCCGGGGGCACTAATATAACCTAACGGTTAAAACGGGGTTTCCGGGACCTCTCCACGGGTGATCCTCATACGCATGGTGGCTCTTTGTGTCACCGGGTGTTTATTGCTCTCTGTGATGTTCTGGTGGGGTAACATTTACTTACTAACTAATTGACCGGAATGATTAACAGCTACACGAAGGGCGAAGATCTGTCTACCGAAATTGTCAAGTTGTTTGCCTCACGCTCTAAAGGCCATCGGTTCGTTTCACGGCTGCGTCCTTCGGTACAGAATGCTTTTTATACGGAGATTCGTGGAGAATGTAGCAGGAGTTTCAGAGTTCGTGCTTTTTGTGAGGCTCTCTGCAGACGGCGAGCCGTTCTGTGAAGAAAGACCGATCCATGTTGGATAAAATCTAGTGAATGCTTTTTTTTTTTTCAAAACCTAATGGTGACACTTTTCCTTTGGAGTTAACATGGCAGGTGGAGAGAAGGATCATTGCTACATGGCAACACACGGTCTCTACAATACTGCCCAGGTTTTGTGCTACGGTTGGCCATCACCCTATAAATCGGTATAACACTCTCCTCTTGGAAAGGACATATTCCAACAAATGTTACGAGAATGCTTCAAAAGAAAACCTTTAAAGTGTGATCGAAATTACAATAACTTTCCCATTGTCTAATAATTTCTTAGACAAACTTTTCACGAACGGGTCAAGTCAGGTCAGGTCTGAACCGTGCCGTGCTTTGATACTGAGATCCGGCAGCATCAGACGGCACCATAAGAGGTGGGGTGGCATAAGCAGCAACATTAAAATGCGGTTTGAACTAGGGCTGTACCGAATATTCGCTTCGTATTCGCTTCGGGGCCGAATAGTGGACCTTATAACTATTCGGTATTCGGCCGAATAGTTGCGGTTGGACCGAATACAAATAGTGGTTACCTTACTCCCGTTTCTGCACACACTGTGATGGACTGAAATAATTATCTCATTAACACAATAGTTGCTGTTGCCTAAGTCTGTCGTAGCGGGGGAAACTGCGACCCGGTTGCGTGGTACAAACTGCATAAAATGCCAACCGCAGTGTGCGTGCTTGTGTGAGTGTGTGTCTGTGTGTGAGAGGGAGAGAGATAGAGAACATGCATTTTTCGTTCTTTCATGGTGTCTTCGCCCAAATCAAATTTGAAGATATTGCTAACGAGAATATGAAGATGCGTTTAAATTACATCGAACGAACGGCCGAGCGAACGATGGTTTTGAAAGAAGCGGGAGCCCGAAGACAACTAATCACAGACATCAGAAGGAGACAGTCGTCATTTTTCAACCATGTTATTAGAAGAGGGGAAATGGAACATTTGGTGACCACTGGAAAGATCTGTGGAAGGAGGGATAGAGGAAGACAACGATAGAAGATTCTTGACAGTCTTGTTGCATGGCATGGAGGTGTGTCAGCACACGAACTGATGCATGCTGCAGGAGATAGTAGATTGTGGAGAGGCATGATCGCCCACGTCAGTCGGCAAGGCACCTGATGATGATGATACACTATTCGTATTCGTATTCGGCCGAATAGCTGGTCCCACTATTCGTATTCGGCCGAATAGTGAAAATTACTATTCGGTATAGCCCTAGTTTGAACGTTTGATCTGCTAGCGCAAACCTGTTAGCAGCAGTAATACAAGGACTTGCATCATACAGAGAAAATCTACGGCACGGGACTAGATCAGGTATACAGTCTGTCACAGAAAGTCACGTCGTTTTTAAACTTTTTTACCCTACTCACACACTTGCTGGACTGATAGGCATGCATCACCATAATGACCCTAATTTGTGATTTAAAAAAAAAAACGGAGAATAGAACTTGAACAAAGAAGACACAAACAATAGACTGCACAATTTATTGACTGGAATATTTCGCTGTATCTCGTCAGGTGCATACTACAGTAACAATTGATTAAAATGAAGCAAATAGCTGAATCTTAGAAACTGAAACATAAATTCAACTACATTCATGAACAGTTTGTTTACCCAAGGTAACCGTAAGGTAACGACCATTTCTTTTGCCTGCAAAGTTCTGGTTTCAACAGGCTGATCGCTGACGCTTCTGCATATCGGAGTAATCTTGGCCGAATTGTAAATAATTCGAAAGGCATCAACCTTGTTAACCATGTGCCCGGAATTTAGAATATGGCACGCAATTGCTGATGATGGATTTTGCCATTTTTTGGAACCAATTTCAGGCTAGGTGGTCCCTTTATCATGATGTGCCAATTAAAGGAGAATTGCCTGCTTTTGATACTTGAAACCCGTTCTCCCGTTATATCCGTTATATGTTTTCTTTCAAAACATATATATATGGCGCCTTTTATATGTATGTAATGCTCTGAACATTATATAGCAACTTATGCATGTGTTTCACAGTATACCAGTTATAACAGACTAAATGAGGCGACAGCTTTACATTATTTTTTTCTAAAGCCGTCGAACACTGAATCGAGACAGAATAATAATAGCTTTCATACTGCATTTTCCTTCTACCTGTCCTTTACTTCCGTCATACATTTATCCACGACTTTGTTTTCCTAGAAATGGAGTGCCAGCAATAAGTACAAAGTGTCTAAAATATGCTGGTGTCCATCATCAAGTCTCTATTACTACGACGCTAAAAACTCTCTCTCTTCTTCTCTCTCTTCCCTTATCTTCTATCTTTCTCTCTCTTCTTCCCCCTTCTTTTCCCTCCCCTTCTTTTCCTTCTTTCCCCCCCTCTTCTTCTCTCTTCTTCCCCCCTTCCCCCCCTTCTTCCCGAATTCTTCTTTCTGCCCTTTTTCTTTTTTTTCTTACTTCTTTCTCTCCTAAGCCTTCGGTTATTTCTTCTTCTCTTGTACTTTCTCGCAGAATTCTTATTTTTACCACCACTTCTTTTCCGATCATCACCTTCTTCTTCTCCTTCCTCCTTCTTCTTCTTCTTCTTCTTCTTTTTCTTCTTCTTC
Organism: Candidula unifasciata; assembly: GCA_905116865.2. Lineage (NCBI taxonomy): Eukaryota > Metazoa > Mollusca > Gastropoda > Stylommatophora > Geomitridae > Candidula > Candidula unifasciata. Next base: position 47,124 of record CAJHNH020003973.1, read on the forward strand.
TTCTTCTTCTTCATCAATCTTCTTCTTCTTTTCTCCTCCTTCTTCTTCTTTTCTTCTTCTTCATCTTCTTCTTCCTTCTTCTTCTTCTTCTTTCTTCTTCTTCTTTCTTCGTCTTATTCTACGTCTTCTTCTCATCCTCCTTCTTCTTCCTCTTCTTCGTCTTCTTCTCCTCCTCATCCTTCTTCTTCTTCTTCTTCTTCCTCTTCTTCTCCCCCTCCTTCTTCTTTTTCTTCTCCTTCTCTCTTCTTCTTCTTCTTCTTCTCTTCTTCTTCTTCTTCTTCTTCTTCTTCTTCTTCTTCTTCTTCTTCTCCTCCTCCTCCTCCCCCTCCTTCAAGGAAGCTCGGAAATCAAAGCCCATGGCGATGGCGAGCGTGATTAGCAAGACCGGCTCGCGTTATTTAAAAAAAATGCCTCAACACTATTGTAGAGTAGACCTTGTGCTGCGAGATCATACATCATAGCTCTTCTCTCTGCCTGCATTGTTTACTCCGAAGGAAAGGTAACAATAAAAGTCATGATCTTGAACATGACACTATATAACAAACAAAAGAAAGGACAGCCAGTCTAGCAGCCCCATTTAGATGTGTGTGTGTATTTTTTATTTTTATTTGTCACATAGATGTAGTAATTCCTGTATTTGTCGATGCCCTAGAGTTTGTTAGTTTCTTCTTCTTCTTCTTCTTCTTCTTCTTCTTCTTCTTCTTCTTCTTCTTCTTCTTCTTCTTTCTGTTCCTGGAATACTTCGCTGCGTCAGAGCAGTGAATGTTGGCTGTAACTGATCTTCGTCGATTCGTTTGGTAGTGCATTTTCTAAGACTGCCGTTCGCCCCGCCTTTTTGATATTGTACTCCTGATGTATCGTTGCCGTACCTCTTTGCTCCCTCTAGCTATCGATGTTTCCCTGCAGTCTTTAAGAGAGTATTGTATTGTAATTTCACCAAAATATTTCAATTGTCTCCTTTTTTTAATTCTTCCAGTAGCTCTCTTTGTACTCGCAGTCTTTGGAAACCTCTGTAGTTGATTGTTTTCGTTTTTATGAAATACGACACTTTTCTGTACATACGAATTTCCAGAGACTCAACTTTTATTTTTTAGTTGCCTGTTCATTGCCCAGATTTCTGTACCATACAGCAGAGTTGAGTAAACACAAACGTTGACGATTCTCATTGTTAGTATGTTTTTATCTCTCTAGCTGTAAGTAATTTTCTTATTTTATTGAACATAGATTTAGCCATTCTTATTCTTTTTTTTTTTTGTCTGTTTTATTGCTGCCATCGCCTGCAATTACATGTTCAAGATAGGAGAAACTTGTTTTAATATCACAATGCCTGTACTTTTCCTTATCTACCATTACTCTTTGTCCAACATTCTCATCCATACACAGAGAAAAAACAACACCCTTTTTTTTTCAGTAAAATTTTACTAGAGAAAATGTTATTGTTGTTATTGTATTTGTTCAACCTTTGGCATCAATAAAATTTCTGATTCTACAAAATTAGACTGTTTATTAATGCATGCAAGACATTGGCTAACTAACTAATGCATAACTAGTAGACCAGACAAGCACACACAAATAAACATGATAGAAGGAAACCATTAAATTTGCTTTTAGTATGCCAGTGGGTGCCTCGGCGGTAGTGGATCAGCTATTCACTCCCCTGTTGCCGCTAGGCACTTCCCTTTTGTCGCTAGGCACCTCGCTGTTGCCTCTAAGCGCTCCATGTTTGTTACTAAGCACCCCCCTGTTAAAAGCTAGGCACTCTCCTGTTGAAACTAGGCTCCCCCTGAATTGTGGCACTCCCCCCACTTTCCTGTTGTTTCTAGGCACTCCCCTGATGGCGCTAGGCATTCCCCTTTGTCGCTAGGCACTTCTCTCTTGTCGCTAGGTACTTGGCTGTTGACTCTAGGCGCTCCCTGTTGTGGCTAAGCACTCCTCTGTTAAAACTTACCACTCCCTTATGGAAACTAGACACTCCCCTGTTGACACTTGGCATTTCCCCTTTGTCTCTAGGCACTCCCCTGATGGCGCTAGGCAGGCCCCTTTGTCGCTAGGCACTTGGCTGTTGACTCTAGGCGCTCCCTGTTGTGGCTAGGTACTTCCCTGTTAAAGCATAGCACTCCCCTGTTGACACTAGGCACTCCCTTGTTGGGACTTGGCATTTTCCCGTTGTCTCTAGGCACTCCCCTGATGGCGCGGGGCACTCCCCTCTTGGCGAGTGATTTCTTCCCCCCCCTCCCCCGCCCCTTTTTTTAAATTAAGCTTCGCTCCCAGGTGGACCCAAGCCAAAATGGGCACTACGTTAATATCCTGTTAAGTAAAGGCGGGCGGCATGATACTGACCGCATCGCCCGCCGTTGGTCTACACTGGTCAATAACAAACATCATCCAAAACATCATAACGTGTAGCGGTCTGAATGCTCGCCTGCCAAATCCGAAGTGTGTGCGTTCAGATCCTAAACCTGAACAAGTCCAGGATTACTTTTTTCAAAAATAACCTTGGCTTCAAGATAAGTCAAAAACCTTAACTGGGTGAGGACATCACACACCGAGTGCCGTTGGTCTACAAAATATAGGGCCTAAATCTTGGAAAAAATGCCAAATACGCTGAATGTCTTGCAAAGGTTAAGAGACCCCTGGAATAATATAGTAAAGTAAAAGTACAAGCCAAGATCCATTTTCACGCCTTTTAGGGACAATCGGGCATATGGGAAAAGCACCCCATATTTTTACAGACTAAACAAATGTAACGCAGACTCGGTGGGTAATGTGGTCAGCATTACGCCCGGTACTTTTAATATGTTAAAAAAAATTAGAAAGAAAGGGAAAGACCATTCGGTCCGAAAGTGGCATAAAATGAAGTCCTTCTCTTTTCCTGCAAGAAAGAGCAAAAGCCTCAAACAAAAAGCCAGATGGGAAGCCACAAAAAAACACCTGCAAAGTACATAAAAAACAAGAGGAGATATCAGTCATCAGTCAACAAAGGGGACTGCAGGAAACTTTATCCATCAAAGATCTACTATCTGTTGAACACAATGAAGGAAAAGCTTTCCTGGAAAACTCCAGCTTTAACTGGCATCCGTCCCCCAAGCACCAGTAACTGTTGACTCCTTTGTTATAATCAGAGTGCGGGGGTGGAGAGGTCATAAACCTTCTAAAATTTTTTTCGGGTTCTAAAGCAAAATGAATCTGAAGAATAATAAGAGACCTTTCAAGTTATATTTGTACTCAGTCCTGGAATAAAAAAAACTGTAGAGGGCGACCCTCAAAAAAAATGTTACCGAAGCTGGAGCTAAATCGGAAAGGAGTTTAAAGTTTAACTTAGAAAAAGAAAGAAGAAAAATGTCAGCACCAAAACGTTTAAAAAAAAAAAAACTTGGGAAGGGGTCTGTCAGGCAAAGAAAAAGGCAAAAAGGCCAAAAAGGCTTTACGAAGAGCAATTTCTGATGGCCCCCCTGTGAACAGAATTTGAAAAATGGGTTGTTGGTCGGAACTGAAAAGCAAAAGTGAATTCAAAGACGGGATAGGTGGTTGCTGGGGAAAAATGAAAAGTAATGGAAGAAAAAATCGCTTTCGGTGGAAAACAGAATACAGAGGAAATAATGAAAAAATCACGCAAGGAAATCGTCGTGTCAAACCACTCACTATTTTCGCGGAACTAGTAGCCCGCAAAAAGAACATAGAAAAGAGCCAGAAGTTGAAGAGAAAAGAGAACACAGAAGGTGATATCGGTTTGCTGATTTGATTCCTCCAAAACTGAAGAAAACAAAAAAACGATGGACAGGAGCAAACAAGATGAGTTGTATAAACTATATCTCAGGAAAAAAGAAAAAAACGAAGAAAACGGGTCGAAAGAAAGCTCAAGAAGTTGAAAAAGAACCTCCGTACAAGACCCAGGCCGGGAGTTATAGGAAAAGAAAAATGCAGCAAAGAAGGAAAATCACAAAAAGGAATCGAAGGAGCCTACAAAAGACAACAAAAAAGAAGCAAACTCCTTGTAATACACAGGAAAAGTGTTGGTTGCTGACAAAGAGATTGAAGAGAAGGACGACAAAATTAAAGGGCTGGTAGCTCGGAACCACATTAGAGGAATGGAAAAAAGCGTTGTGGTTTGAAAAAAGGAAAAAATACATAGCTTGGAAAAGACAACAAATTACTGAGAAACCGTTGGCTTCACATCTTTGGAATCGGACCGGTAGAGAATAAAAAGAAAAGGAAGATGTTTTTTTACACAATGCCAAAAAATTAAACCTATTTGTTCAGCTAAGTAATCCATCACCAAAACGCACACAGTGAAAACAAAGAACACACCACACGGGGGGGAGGGCAGAAAAGCAAGAGGGACAGAGCGTAGAAAGAGTCAAAAGACGAGAAGCTAGAGAGACACAAAGAGAGACTGGGAGAGAGAGAAGAGAAAGACAGAAGAAGTGAGAGAACAGAGAGACAGCAGAGAGACATAGGAAGAAAAAAAGAGAGAGACAGAGAGACAGAGAGAGAAAACGAAGAAGAAGGCAGAAAAGACAAAGGGAACTCGAAAATAAAAACAGAGAAAAGGTAGAAGAGAGAAAGTCACAAAGAAAGACACGAGAGAGCGACCTAAGAGAGGGAAGCAAAAAGAAGAAGAAGAAAAAAGAGAAAAAGAAAAGAGAAGAGGGGAAGAAGGCAAAAAAAGAGAGCGACAAGAAGAAAAGGAGGAAGAAGAGGACGAAGAAGCAAGAAGAAGAAGAAGAAGACGAAGAGAGAAAAAGAGGAGGAGAGAGAGGAGAGGAGAGAGAGAAGGTTCAGACAATGTCACAGTCTTTTCAAGCGCAAAATGATAAATGATGTGAAATTAAATAAAAAATACTCCCTTTTTCTTTTTTTTGCGTTTACCCTAAACTTGGCGCGAAATTAACTATTCGTCCTTTGGGGCTTTTGTCTTTTCCTCCTCTCTCAGAAGTTTAAAAAACACCCCACGTTTTGGGTTAAGGGC
>CAJHNH020003974.1:0-20000 GCA_905116865.2 Candidula unifasciata
TGATTGTGACATGGTTCCATGACTGGTTTCCGTCATGATTGTGCAGGGTTCCATGACTGGTTTTCTCATGATTGTGACCCCCATGACGGGTTTTCGTCATGTTTGGAAAAGGGTTATGAGGCTTTCGTCATGTTTGTGCATTCTCCATGACGGGCTTTCGTCATGATTTGACATGGTTCCATGACTGGCTTTTCGGTCATAATTGTTAATTCTCCTACTATGGCTTTCGTCAATTGTGACCTGGTTCCATGACTGGCCTTCCGGCATGATTGTGACTTGTCCATGACTGCTTGCGTCATGATTGTGAACATGGTCCATGACTGGCTTCGTCATGATTGTGACATGGGTCTGATGGCTTCGTTCATGATTGTGACAATGGTTCCATGACTGCTTTTCGTCATGACTGTGACATTCTCCATGACTGGCTTCCGTCATGATTAAGACATTCTCCATGAATGGCTTTCGTCATGATTGTGACATGGTCCATGGCTGGCTTCCGTCATGATTGTGACATGGTTCCATGACTGGCTTTCGTCATGACTGTGACATTCTCCATGACTGGCTTCCGTCATGACTGTGACATTCTCCATGACTGGCTTCCGTCATGATTGTGACATTCTCCGTGACTGGCTTCCGTCATGATTGTGACATGCTCCATGACTGGCTTCCGTGTGTTTTTACGTGTCAGAAATCAACACTTTTGATTGCCTAGGTATGACTTCCAGAGTTCTTAGCGTCGAAGTATAATTGTTACTCCAGTCAACTGGAGCCAACAGGTTCGAATCCAAGTGTGTAAAAAACATACAAATAAAGGGTCTGTTTGTTGTGTCCCGTCGCCTGTGTTCCGTCGCCTGTGTCCTTTTGCCTGTGTCCCGTCGCCTGTGTCCCGTCGTCTGTGTCCTGTCGCCTGTGTCCTGTCGCCAGTGTCCTAGCGCCTGTATTATGGTCGACCCATATTTTCTAGACCATTCGGCAGTCAGTGAGAATATGCTTTCCTTTACGCCGGTCGCCTTTACTTTCCAGGATTGGTACCCAGGCGAGATTTGCAAGCCAATATTAATTTTGAAATGGAGAAAAAATCAGTTCGTTTTAGATTCGAAACGGGCCAAGATCTCTTCTGGGTGGGCAGGCGCTCCTCTAGCCTTAAGGCACCTGGATTCTGAGGGCGTCTGTAGCTGTCCATGTCTGTTGTGTCAAGTTGGGCCTTTGATACGACCAATTTCTATAACTTCTATCAATGCAATCACTACCAGTAAATTTGTGCCTCATTCCAAATCCACTATTTACATCATGTTATTCTTAACATGTGATTTACGTCCAACATAAAAGGGACGTGTTCAGCGAAATGTCCAATCAACCAAGCAGGTAGAAAGCCAGCGAGCGCACACACAGACTCACCAGGACACGCACAAACTCCAGCCATGCCTACAGAGTGAGTGGTGCAAGCTCGGCACGAAATGAAGCAGTATATTTGAGGATGTTATGTTTAATTCATGAGTTTCTAGTGCTGCTGGAGCGGGTGGAGAACTTTCCATTGCCTGCATGATCGATCGCAGGCCACACATTGCCACAGTCACAAGACTGGGCGCCCGTATCTCTCTCACATCGGGTCTGATGTGCGCTTCTGACAGTCGAGAAAACAAAACGGGTTAACAAGATGCATGTATCTGCCGCTGCACATCCTCCCAGCAAATATACATATAAATAGATAGTTACAGGGGCGTCGTCGCTGTACATCCACCCAGCAAATATGCATATAAATAGATAGTTACAGGGGCGTCGTCGATGTACATGCACCCAGCAAATATGCATATAAATAGATAGTTACAGGGGCGTCGTCCCTGTACATCCACCCAGCAAATATACATTTAATAGTCCACTGCCTCCCCAAAAGCATGTCGTAAGATTCGACTAATTGGAGAGCTTTCTTTGAAGTCGGAGTGCATCTGCCGGAGAGGCAAGGAACCAACAGTCTGTATTCAAGAGAATGAGATCTGTAAAACTGATGCACACGCAACACTCAGGTTCTGGAGCAGGACTGCAGTTCAGTAGGAAGAAGAAGACTCTAATTCAATATTGCATCACGGCCCCCTGGAAACATCCTTGCAGCTCGAAACATCCTTGCAGCTCGAAACATCCTTGCAGCTCGAAACATCCTTGTAGCTCGAAACATCCTTGCAGCTCGAAACATCCTTGCAGCTCGAAACATCCTTGCAGCTCGAAACATCCTTGCAGCTCGAAACATCCTTGCAGCTCGAAACATCCTTGCAGCTCGAAACATCCTTGCAGCTCGAAACATATTTGCAGCTCGAAACATCCTTGCAGCTCGAAACATCCTTGCAGCTCGAAACATCCTTGCAGCTCGAAACATCCTTGTAGCTCGAAACATCCTTGCAGCTGGAAACATCCTTGCAGCTCCAATGTGATTGTAGGGGTCGGACCAAACGTGAAGGTACCAGAAAGAGAGAGTAGTTTGACTTCGTAGCTGCGTTGACGCGTTTTGTTTCTGTTTACAGCTAGGCTGCGATATGTGGCACACATTGGCCTTAAACATCCGATTCCAGCTAACCCACAATTATTCGCCTTTTACGACATGCTTGTTCTGGGAAAGGCGACAGTTATTCTGTTCTGGTTTCCTAAAACTAAACCCCTAAACCCAGAAGAGGATGTGTGTTTTAGATTAAATAAATCAACCAAGCACTGAAATTAAATAGTCCGAGTACAGCTAAAGACAATCTCCACTTCATTTTTTTTTTTTAAGTGCCATAAACAATCGGGGCCATGTATGGTAGGTTGAGAATCCCTGACCGATGCAACATTGTTGTCAGACATTCTGCTGTTTGCTGGTATTCCTGTGGTAGTTGCTTCATTCATGGCTCGTGTCCAATGTTTTAACGATGCCACCCCTGCTGTCAGCTCGGACATATTTAGCTTTTTCTGTTTTATTACTAAAACATTTCCGTTGTCTTTCCTAGCCGCCCGACTTGTTGCCTCCCCCCGGGGCGCCTGATTATGGCTCTCCCGCCCTTTGTTATACAGATAAATGTTTTCGCCCTCGCCGCTTGGCCTCGGCGATGAAATCGCTAGTGTTGATGGAGGTGGCGCGGACCGTGGGCGGACTGTCTGTGTTGCACCCTGCACAGGAAATGGCACCAGCAACGGAAAAGTCTTGGAGCACAAGTGGGTATGGTACACCAGTAGAGGAAAATATGGGGAAGAGGGGAATCTAACTGTGTCTTCAATAATAACATTGGTGAACAGGAAATTATGTGATAACAGATGTCACTGCTGACACAATAGCAGGGCATAGCACAAGTAATTGTGCAGATTCCCTGTACCGTGTGCGTTCTTGGCCCCATAGGGGAAAAGGCAGGGGGTGGGGGGGGGGGTGGTGTTGGGACACTGTCCCTTAGAATTTGAGACCAGGGATCCTGCACGTAGAAATCATGAGGAGGGGGAATGGTGGGGCCTCATCGCCCTTACAATTTTCTAAGACCGGGAGCCTCAATCGGCGTGTGCAATAATTTTAAAAAATAATACTTGTAAACAGAACATCTATTCGTGGTGTCTGCGTGTTGACCGGCGCGCGGGAGAGTATGTGTGTTGTGAATAAGAGTGTGTGTGTGTGTTTGTGTGTGATATTTATGTGTGTTCACCTCCAGAACAAGACCAAAGTCCACAAGTGGACAAACAACATGAACTTGCCGCCCTAGTTTACAGCAGGTGAACACAAATAAGAAGAAGAAAAAGCTGGTCTTACATTGTCGCCATCTTGGAGTGCCGGTTATCTGAGGAAGCAACCGAGTTAGACGCTAACGAGGAACTTCCGTGCAGTCTAGGGAAAGAACGACCTCCTGCAGCAAGCTGTGGCCCTCCTACGACATGCTTGTTGCTGAGCCTGTGGGTCTATTCTTGTTTCCCCCTACAGTGGAGCCCGGAATCGACCCAGGGAGGACTCGTTTGCGGGCCAGATTTAGACCTTATGAGGCCTTAAACTATCTGAAGCCATGAGGCCCCTACAGTCTTTAATTACATCACCTAATCTAGGGAAAAAATTATTAAAATATGTACTCCTTTTAAATATATGAATGATGGAAATATACTCTCGTGTAATGTTAAGTTCTCATGCAAAACTAGGATTCGATAGCTCACATTGCGATATTCAGAAAAACTCTGAGCCTATCATACAGAGACCACATTACAAACGAAAAAGTTCACCTTATAATTATCGAGCACATCGGCAACTTTGAGTCTCTTTTAACTACAATGAAAAGGCCAAAAATGCAACGGTATGCAAATGTAATCAGATTTAACGGCCTCTCAAAAAACAATGCTGCAGAGCTCAGTAGAGGGAAAAAGGAAAAGAGGCAGACCAAGAAAGACCTGGTTACAGAACCTGACTAACTGGACAGGTCTTAGGTAATCAACCATGAAGTCCATCGCAACTGACCGCCAAAGGTGGAGAGAGATGATCAGACAGTCAACAGAAACTGGTGACCCAACGACACGCAGTGTTATGGGATGATGATGATGAATGTTAAGTATAATAAGTAACAAAGAATGTGTCTGCAAAATCCAAGACATTAAATGATATGATTCGCTTGAAGACATTATTAGAAAGAAATTGTATTTGTGAATAAAAATTTGTATTTGTTGAGTCCCTATAGATTCTGACGCCCCAAGCCACAGCTTAGTTAGTTTATGTATAAATCCAGGATTAATTTGGTTCTTTACCCATGGGATTAGTAACGTCTTGTGGGCACGTGACAGACATTTGTCTCTCTGTACGTCGCTCTGTCTGTTTCTGTCTATACGTCACTCTCTCTCTCTCTCTCTCTGTCTGTTTCTGTCTATGCTTAGCTCTGATTGTTTCTGTCTATGCGTCGTTCTGTTTGTTTCTGCCTTTGCGTCACTCTCTCTCTCTCTCTCTCTCTCTCTCTCTGTCTCTCTCTCTCTCTCTCTCTCTCTCTCGCTCTCTCTCTCTCTCTCTCTCTCTCTCTCTGTCTATTTTAATCTACGTGCAGCTCTGTTTGTTTTTGTCTGTGCATCGCTCTGTCTGTTTTTTTTTTTTCAATTTTTTTTGGGTGGAAAATTCGACTCCCAGAAGACATGTCTGTCTGTTCGTTTATCCTCACGGGAAGTCAATTCCTTGAGCCGCGCTGGTAAGCTTAAGATGTAGTGGGCAGACGCCCGTTTGTACTAATCTCTCTAATGACATGTGGATCCTCTAACTTCTGAATTCTTCTCTTGTCTGTCTGACCTCTATAAGAGATAGAGAGGCAATCATAAGCAAACACTGATATAACGACAGCGAAGCAAACTTTTAAGGAAAACTAACCAACAGCAGACAACGCAAAAACCGACAGAAAGACAGGCAGACAAACTTTCAACTATCTACACAAAGATAGTGTAACTTTCAAAGACAGACCATATGCAAAAACAGCAGACAGACAGACAGACAGACAAACATCCCAACTGAAGCACTCGAAACTGTCTGTCTTCTCTAGTTACAGGGAACATCTTGAACTTGGGGTCGTCAGATCTGCGGTGCAGCTAGAGCAGATACTGAACGACCTGACCAGGTACACAGAAATATGACAGTCAACAAACAGTGTCATATCATGTTTGTGTCCGCATTATTGACATTTTTTATAGGAACAAGTTGTGAATTTGTAAAACGTCACCTCCGACAACTAACAGTGAATATCCCAATTGTCCAGAGACAGCGACTCTAACATCCTTACTGTGTAACTTTTCAACAGACAGACAATACGTTCGTAACAACCAACGGACAGACAATATCCAAGTCGTCATGAGATAGCTACTATCACAACCACTGTTCGGTAACCTTTCAACGGGCAGACCAACCAAGTAAGAACCGACAGACAGACAATATCCAAGTCGTCATGAGATAGCTACTATCACAACCATTGTTCGGTAACCTTTCAACGGGCAGACAATTCACGTAAGAACCGATAGACAGACAATAGCACTACTGTCAGGAGATAGAGAACAAAACCGTCGATCTTCTGTTTCTCGCCTCCCGCCTGAAGATGCCCCCCCCCCCCACCCCCCCCCCCCCCCCCCCCCCCCGCAGGCTGTCGATAGCGAGAGACATCCAGAAAAACACAAGTGCTGGAGCTCTGGTCGGTTCCATGTTCTCCGTGAGCACAAATGATCTAGGGATGTCCAGAGTTTGGCCAACATATAGAGCCCTTGTCTTCCCGCGATCTGCCCGCCAAGGTCACTGTAACCCCAGACAGACCTGACGTAATCAGCACCCAGTTCCCGGCCTGCTGGTGCATTATGGGTCTGTCTGCGACAGCGCCCGGACACTAGCCTCCCCTCCCGCCCCGCCCGAACCTGTTAAGTAAATTGCCGGATTGTCTACTGTCGTTTTTGTTTTGTTTGTTTTAATATCCTGTTGGTTTATTTTTTATTTTTTATTTATCTCTGTCTGTCTATATGTTTGTCTGCGTGTCTGTCACAGATGTAAGTGTGCCCAATTTCTGGCCCTTTGATAGTAAAGTGCAATCTTTCCTTTGTTTCCTCATTTTGCAGGACATCGTGATCATCTCTTGGCAGTGGTGAAAATCGCCAGCTATGGTACGCTCAACAACTCATAAAACACTTGCAGGCCATTTTTTTTTTTTTTTAATAACATGTTAGATCGCCATGATTTTTTGCATCCAGCCTTAGAATATACATGAAGCAAAAACAGCGGTTTTCTTTAGTCCATAAATGCTTAAAATGATGAAAACCAGCGACTTTCTCGGATCTTTTCGAACCATTGTAAATAAGTAGAGGGAATTTTTTGATTTTACAGTAAAAATCTAAATTTCCGATTATATTTTTTCGTCAGGGGCGTGTATTCATAATACGTTGATAAGTGAAGTACATTTATTTGTTGTCAGTTATGTTCAATTGAGCTGAGTTGAGATGAGTCTAGAAAGATATGACAGCACTCGGGGCATTCCCATATGCGCTCCATCCTCATCTTCAGCAGCCAGCGCAGAGTTCCAATATTAATGGTACCTGACCCAGTCTGATTATATGTCCATCTTGCTATTCCTCTGAGCGTAGTGTGCCAGCCAGGCCCTCTGGCCACACCCAGGTGTATCATTCTCTCCAGGCCTTGATAGTCTATTTTCTCTTCTGACATCATCGCTTGTTCCCAAATGACCTTGGCCACGTCTGACTTGTCATGAATCAACTTACCTCAGTGGTGCAGATCCAGCCAATCTGTCTGCTTTGTTTAATTGTAAACATGTCCCCAGTATGCAACAGTTAGTATTTCCCTTCGGTCACCATTAGTCGCCACGGTGTATTTTAACTGCACAGCAAATTGTATTATGGTGGACACATTAGGATATAAAGATGTGTTTGTTGCAATTTTAGATGTACCTAACGGGTTGATGATGTTCAACCACTCATCGAAAAATGGTCATAATAATTCTGAATCTGACGATCCCAAACGGTTGATAATTGTTACTGGCTGAACACATTGTAATCTATCTCAGCGCCAGTACTCGTCTTCCTCTCGGCACACTTTTTCCAAAAATAGGTGTCTATTGTTGAGAGGGACTCACGTGTCAGAACTTTCACATGACACATTTAAAATGTAATGTGTGGGGTTTTTTTCAGCAACTTTGTCTGTCTGTCTGTCTAGCTGTCTATTTTTCCATCCACTCATCCACGATTTTAAATATTATTTGAAACAAGACAGACAAAAAGATAGATACATGCATATACGTTAGGTAGCAAAGAGAAAGAGGCGTATACACTAAAGCAACACACTTACATACGCATTTACGTGCGTGCGCGCACACACGCACACACACACGTGCAAGCACACACACATACACAAAAATAATTACACACACAGGCGCACACACGCACAATCACACACACAATACAATCACACAGAGCCACGCAGTCTCACACACAGACGATCACTGACACAGGCACACATATATACACATTCGTGGGAAAGGTAGGTACGATGCGTGAACTACAGATGTGTCGAGCTCACAAACTTAACTTTATAATTAGGGAACACGCATTTCCTGCATATGGCTGCCATCTTGAGACCAGGCAAAAATGCTGAAAGTCTGCCTTCGGTGTGGCTGGTAGGAGAAGGCAGCAACTCTCTGCCGGCATCAAAATCTTATGTTATCATTCCAAGTTGACCTTAGGTTTGTACTATTTAAATTGTTTTTGTATTTTTCCCACTCAGTTCTCATGTTTGGTGAATTATTTAAACTGCGTACACCCGTGTGGTATTATTTCTTACAGATACCATGTTGTTGCGCTGCTGCGTATGTTTTATTTCTCCACTTAAATCTCACGTCGCATCGTGAAACTTACCGATTTCTCTAATCAGCTCTCATATTACATTGTTGTTGTTGTTGTTGCTGTCGTCGTTGTCGTCGTCGTTGTAGCAACGCCGTTGTCTTTGTTCCACAAAAACTCAATTTACGTGTAAAAGGGAGATAGCCTAGTCTTACGAAACGCTTTATTTTTATACAAGGGTTGTGTCCCATGGCTTAACGCGTTTTCTCAACAAAAAGGAAGTTAAATATTTGAAATGTGTTTTGCAAGATGCTCAATAGTGAAAGAACAAGAAATGAATTACTTCTTGTCCAACTAGGACGAGCTGCTCTATCAAAGAAATAATGACAGACAGACGAAGAAAGAAATAAAGAAACAAGAAATGAAAGAAAGAAAGAAAGAAAGAAAGAAAGAAAGAAAGAAAGAAAGAAAGAAAGAAAGAAAGAAAGAAAGAAAGAAAGAAAGAAAGAAAGAAAGAAAGAAAGAAAGAAAGAAAGAAAGAAAGAAAGAAAGAAAGAAAGAAAGAAAGAAAGAAAGAAAGAAAGAAAGAAAGAAAGAAAGAAAGAAAGAAAGAAAGAAAGAAAGAAAGAAAGAAAGAAAGAAAGAAAGAAAGAAAGAAAGAAAGTATTCGTTCAATAATTTGTAGAAATGAACATTAAATAAATGCAAAGGTAGCGATTGAGAAATGGATGCAGGGTTTAGTCGAGCCAAGTCACATCAGTGACTGCCTGTGATCTCTTCTGTCTGCAGGGACAGACACAGGCTTGAGCAGTCACCCCTGAATCAGACAGACAGACAGACATCTGCTATGGTGTGTACATACGCGAATGTTGACAAGGCTTAAGTAGTCATCCCTGAATCAAGCGGACAGACACACGTACAGACAGACAGACAGAAAAGTCCTATGGTGTGTACATATTCGAAAGTTGACAAGGATAAAACAAGGCTTAGACAATCACTGCTGAATCAGACATGCAAAGGGGCGGACAAACACAAGTGATGTCAATATAAGAAAGTTGACAGGATTAGTACAAGCCACAAGTACTCACCCCTGCATCATGCAGGCAGGCACACAGACAGACAGACAGACAGACAGACAGACAGACAGACAGACAGACAGACAGACAGACAGACAGACAGACAGACAGACAGACAGACAGACAGACAGACAGACAGACAGACAGACAGACAGACAGACAGACAGACAGACAGACAGACAGACGGACGGACGGACGGACGGACGGACAGACAGGCAGGCAGACGGACGGACGGACGGACGGACAGACAGACAGACAGACAGACAGACAGACAGACAGACAGACCGACAGGCAGACAGACAGACAGACAGACAGACAGACAGACAGACAGACAGACAGACAGACAGACAGACAGACAGACCGACAGGCAGGCAGGCCCACAGACAGACAGACAGACAGACAGACAGACAGACAGACAGACAGACAGACAGGCACTCACCCCTGCATCGTCTACGTATTTCTTAGCTGTCCGCAGTTTCAGCTTGGCCAAAAACAATCGTGTATGAAACATCGTTTTGCCATACAGAAAGTTGACACAACTTTTAAGGTTTAATTGTCACTGATTACCTCTATATGACTCCATAATTTTATTTTTATTTTAAAATAACACACACATACTCATTGTTTGTGTTCAGATTTGATGTGTGTGTTTGTGTGTTGCCTTTTGCTCCACTGTCTGCCTGTGTCACTCCAATTCTGCACTACGATACAAACAACACTATTTAGCCAAAAGCTTCCACTGTCCTGAATGTTTCAGAAACTGTTTTAACTGTATCCTGCTGTTTACAGAACTGTCTAAAATTGTTGCGCTGTTACTGTGGGCGGAGGGAAGGGGGGGGGGGACATGCGCAGTGTTCTATATGTAAGAGAACCGGTAGACTTCACCAATTTCCCGGAAATAAGCAATGTATCTTTCCGCAATATATGCAAACAGTTTTAAGTATTCTACACCACAACACGCTGAATTAAGCAGCCAGTTTTCTTTCTCTGAGCCTTCTATTAACAGACAATTCCAGAAGCTTTCGAGCCAATCGCTGGGTAGGGCATAATAAAACATCGATGCCACTATCAAGCATAGACTTAGAACTTGTACCGGACGCTAGGAGGGCCCCAAAAAAACCGTAATAGTAAAAGTAAAGGTCCCTTTCCCACACAGTCAGGGACTAAATCCCACACAGTCAGGGACACAATCCAACACTGTCAGGGACACTATCCGACACAATAAGGGACACCATCCCACACATTCAGGGACATCTCACAGTCAGGGACAACATTCCACACGTCAGCGACACAATCCCACACAGTCAGGGACAACATCCCACACAGTCAGGAACAACATCTCACAATCAGGGACGACATACCACACAGTCAGGGACAACATCCTCTACAGGCAGGGACACCATCCCACACAGTTAGGGACACAATCCCACACAGTCAGCGACACAATCCCACATAGTCAGGTACAACATCCCACACAGTCAGAGACAACATCCCACACAGTCAGAGACAACATCCTACACAGTCAGGGACAACAATCTACACAGTCAGGGACAACATCCCACACAGTCAGGGACAACATCCCACACAGTCAGAGACAACATCCCACACAGTCAGGGACAACATCCCACACATTCAGGGACAACATCCAACACTTGCAGGAAAAACATCCCACACAGTCGGGGACAACATCCCACACAGTCAGAGACAACATCCCACACATTCAGGGACAACATCCAACACTTGCAGGAAAAACAGCCTACACAGTCAGGGACAACATCCCACACAGTCTTGGACAACATCCCACACAGTCTTGGACAACATCCCACACAGTCTTGGACAACATCCCACACAGTCGGAGACAACATCCCACACAGTCGGAGACAACATCCCACAGAGTCAGAGACAACATCCCACACAGTCGAGACAATATCCCACACAGTCGAGACAACATCCCACACAGTCGAGACAACATCCCACACAGTCAGAGACAACATCCCACATAGTCAGATACAACATCCCATACAGTCAGTGACAACATCCCATACAGTCAGTGACAACATCCCATACAGTCAGTGACAACATCCCATACAGTCAGTGACAACATCCCACACAGTCAGTGACAACATCCCACACAGTCAGTGACAACATCCCACACAGTCAGTGACAACATCCCACACAGTGACAACATCCTACACAGTCAGGGACAACATCCCACACAGTCAGGGACAACATCCCACACAGTCAGGGACAACATCCCACACAGTCAGGGACAACATCCCACACAGTCAGGGACAACATTCCCACACAGTCAGGGACAGCATCCCACACAGTCAGAGACAACATCCCACACAGTCAGAGACAACATCCCACACAGTCAGAGACAACATCCCACACAGTCAGGGACAGCATCCCACACAGTCAGAGACAACATCCCACACAGTCAGAGACAACATCCCACACAGTCATGGTCAAAAAGCCACAAGTACCGGCCCAGCAAGAGAGCCGGCTTGGTGTAGCGGCGGTCTCGAAGGTCGTGGATTCAGGTCCTGGTGGAGCCAGACCTTTTTATTTCGATACCCTTTGGCTCTCAGGTCGACCCCTTGGCTCTCAGGTCGACCCCTTGTCTCTCAGGTCGACCCCGCATTCAGTGGGTACCAGGTAAAGTCCTAAAAAGTAAAGTTGGACGGCTTGATGCTGACCACCTCACCCACTAGGTGCTGATTGGTCTTTAAATTATAAGTTTAACTCTATTTGCTTAATACACATAAAGGCCTAGAAACGGGTACTTTACTTTTACTGGCACAACAAACCATTTAAGCCACGGACAATTGATCGAGTGTCTTGTCGGAGAGCCGAGACTGGAACAATTGATCGAGTGTCTTGTCGGAGAGCCGAGACTGGGACAATTGATCGAGTGTCTTGTCGGAGAGCCGAGACTGGGACAATGGATCGAGTGTCTTGCCGGAAACTCGGACAATGGATCGAGTGTCTTGTCGGAGACTGTGACAATGGATTGAGTGTCTTGTCGGAGACTGTGACAATGGATCGAGTGTCTTGTCGGAGACTATGACAATGAATCGAATGTTTTGTCGGAGACTGTGACAATGAATGGACTTTCTTGTCGTAGACTGTGACAATGAATCGAGTATCTTGTCGTAGACTGGGACAATCAATCGAGTATCTTGTCGTAGACTGGGACAATGAATCGAGTATCTTGTCGTAGACTGGGACAATGGATCAAGTATCTTGTCGTAGACTGGAACAATCAATCGAGTATCTTGTCGTAGACTGGGACAATGTATCGAGTATCTTGTCGGAGACTGGGACAATGGATCGAGTATCTTGTCGTAGACTGGGACAATGGATCGAGTATCTAGTCGTAGACTGGGACAATAGATCGAGTATCTTGTCGTAGACTGGGACAATGGATCGAGTATCTTGTCTGAGACTGGGACAATGGATCGAGTGTCTTGTCTGAGACTGGGGCAATGGATCGAGTATCTTGTCGTAGACTGGGACAATGGATCGAGTGTCTTGTCGTAGACTGGGACAATGAATCGAGTATCTTGTCGTAGACTGGGACAATGAGCGAAAGGGGAAGACGAGGAGCAGCAACAGTTACAGAAGGAGAAGATGGGAAAAGACCGACGACTAAACGGAAAGAAGAAGGAAGAAGAAACAGAAGATGAAAACGAACACAAGAATTGAAAGGAAGACTAATGATGAGGGAGAGAATACTGATTATATTGATGAAAATCCGTGGTTATAATAAGTTTAACACGACTGTAGTAGCAGTGTAACGCGTTTGGAGGTGTAGTTAATAGTTTCGCGGCTAAAACAGTAATTGCTCACAGTGACTGAATTTCACAGTTTAAAGCAGCTGCCGTAGTAATCGTTAAAAGTAGTTTTCTTAGTTACAGTTTAACGCAGATTTCGTAGTTAACAGTTTATCTGGCAGCAGTAGCAGATTAAACTAGACATTGTATTGTTGAAGTTTTTGCTGTAGGAAATTACCAAGCTCGTGGTACATTGTAATTGTGGATGTGTTTACTGTAAAGAATGTTCAAATATCATTTGTTTTTGTCTTACCTGGCTTTGCTTACAATTCCAGTTAATCTCCACAGATTAATTCTCCTAATCTCTACGTTTAACCAAAAATTAGTGAACTAAATTACTTTGTCAAAATTGCATTTAACACTCGCACTGACTTTGTCTTGTTTGTTTCGGAAGATTATTATCTAAACGTTCAACTAGCAGAAGCAGAAGAAAACACTCGGCACGTCAAGTTTTCACAATTGGCCCTAAGGAATATTCTGACTTTTCTGTGCGAAGAGAAATCGCCCAAATTGCGCGCTCATCCTGGCTGTGACCTTCAGACCTAGTGGCTTCCGTGGGTAAGTTTATACCCGGACTACCTTGAGACGGGAAAAGGCACCTGGCGTCCATCTCGCAAAATGTGCACTTTGAAAAGGAAGGTGCCGAAATGTTTGCGCGGACGTCACTGACGATCGCTTCCTGCTGCGCCTGCCCGCAAAAAGGTGTAGGGAGGTGTAGGAGGTGTAGGGAGGTGTAGGGAGGTGTACGAGGGTGTATTATTTGTCATGTTCAAAAGGAAAATTTGCGGTTTTGTTTCCAAACTTTCTTCAGATTTCATTAGATTCAAGTGAACCTGGCCCAGTTTTCTGTAACCGATTGTTGTGCTCGTCTTTAAAAGCTGGAATAGAATTCTGCTGGCTCTGTCTGGTTAGATGTAAAGCCTTCATCAGTACAGCTCACAGGGTTGATACCCAATTGGCATAGGAGGTCATGCGACTGCTGTACTGCTTTATAAATTGAGGTTTGTGTCCAAATAGAGAGGTTGAGTTTTTGAATTAACGGGGAAAGAAGAGAGCACATTGACATAACCAAGACAATTGTACTATCTCAGACAAGAGACTAGTTTGTTGTTTGACCATCCAGCATGACAGAGCTACACACAAACCTATCAACGCTCCGTCTTCTTTGATAAATGTCCTAAAATAAGTATGCTAATCATTTGAATCACTCTGGTTCTAAGCAAATGGGATTCCTTCCCACATACGTCCCTCCCTGCAGGAACCGCAGTTAAATCCAGAATTTAACTTAAACTTTAAGATGTTTTATTACGTAATATCATCTGCTATTTTGTCTTCATCCAGAGGATATTCATAGACTGCCTTCGCAACATCTTCTTTGTCCACGGTGATAACTATTTTGCTGACCCTCTCCAAAACAACACTTCCGCTTGCTAGTTGCTTTGTAGTCCATCTGGACCGGATGTACATTCATACTGTTAATCCAGCGACGTATGGGCTTCCCCTGTTCAGCCATTTTTAACCATGCACGTGTTCAGCAGTTGATTTGCTGGTCCATAGACAGGGAGCCTGTTACATTGCTCTGATGGAAGTAACGATGCATAGGGAGCCTGTTACATTGCTCTGGTGGAAGTAACGATGCATAGGGAGCCTGTTACATTGCTCTGATGGAAGTAACGATGCATAGGGAGCCTGTTACATTGCTCTGATGGAAGTAACGATGCATAGGGAGCCTGTTACATTGCTCTGATGGAAGTAACGATGCATAGGGAGCCTGTTACATTGCTCTGATGGAAGTAACGATGCATAGGGAGCCTGTTACACATTGGAAGTAACTGAGGGAAAGTAACGATGCATAGGGAGCCTGTTACATTGCTCTGATGGAAGTAACGACGATGATGGAAGTAACGATGCATAGGGAGCCTGTTACATTGCTCTGATGGAAGTAACGATGCATAGGGAGCCTGTTACATTGCTCTGATGGAAGTAACGATGCTCTAGTATTTCTAAGAGCTACACACTGAGCGAGTTGATATTTGATTTTAGTAAGGATGTCTACACAGCAAACATCACGGAGAAACTTGTTGTTCTGGTGAGTCTACACAGCAAACATCACGGAGAAACTTGTTGTTCTGGTGAGTCTACACAGCAAACATCACGGAGAATCTTGTTGTTCTGGTGAGTCTACACAGCAAACATTACAAAAAACCTTGTTCTTGTTGGTCTTCATAGCAAACATCATAGAGAACCGTGTTCTGGTTGGTCTTTATACTAAACACCATAGATAACCATGTCCTAGTTGGTCTATACAGCAAACATCACTAAGAATGATGTTCTAGTTGGTCTACACAGCAAACATCACTGAGAACAATGTTACTGTGGTGGGATTTTTTACATACTTCAACAAAGAAAATAAATGCTTAGCTCTGAGGCTGTTAAACATTTATGTTGTGTTTAAAACCTTTGTGATGCCCTTAGCACGTGCACTAATGGACTCGATGGTTAATCCGGCCCTGGATGTTGGTGCAGTCTGTGCAGAAGCACGCGTTTGTTCGAAGTGTGTTGTGTTGCAAGTGTGTTGTGTTGAAAGAGTTTCGTGTTGCAAGTGTGTTGTGTTGCAAGTGTGTTGTGTTGCAAGTGTGTTGTGTTGCAAGTGTGTTGTGTTGCAAGTGTGTTGTGTTGCAAGTGTGTTGTGTTGCAAGTGTGTTGTGTTGCAAATGTGTTGTGTTGCAAGTGTGTTGTGTTGTGTAGCAAGTGTGGTGTGTTGTGTTGCAAGTGTGTTGTGTTGCATGTGTGTTGTGTTGCAAGTGTGTTGTGTTGCAAGTGTGTTGTGTTGCAAGTGTGTTGTGTTGCAAGTGTGTTGTGTTGCAAGTGTGTTGTGTTGCAAATGTGTTGTGTTGCAAGCGTCCTGTGTTGCAAGAGTCCTGTGTTGCAAGTGTGTTGTGTTGCAAGAGTCCTGTGTTGCAAGTGTGTTGTGTTGCAAGTGTGTTGTGTTGCAAGTGTGTTGTGTTGTGTTGTGTTGCAAGTGTGTTGTGTTGCAAGTGTCTTGTGTTGCAAGTGTGTTGTGTTGCAAGTGTGTTGTGTTGCAAGTGTGTTGTGTTGCAAGTGTGTTGTGTTGCAAGTGTCTTGTGTTGCAAGTGTCCTGAGTTGCAAGTGTGTTGTGTTGCAAGTGTGTTGTGTTGCAAGTGTCTTGTGTTGCAAGTGTCCTGAGTTGCAAGTGTCTTGTGTTGCAAGTCTGTGTTCATCCCATTCCTTTGAGAGAGAAGCGCCTGTTTCCCTTGGCTCTACAGTTTGTGGGCCAAGAAACAACCAATGGCAGGTACCCCGTTCAACCTCCCCAGTAGTTAGAATTAGGGCATTCAGAACGGCTACTCTAGTCTGATTGCACCTGCAGTCCTGCGTGTGTCAGGATATTGCAGAGAAGTGCCTGTTTCCGGCAGCACTATAGTATGCCAGCCAGCAAACAGCAAGTGACGAACGATTATTAGATTTGACTCAACACATTAGACAAGAAAGGCGTGTCTCATATCTTCAGGAACTCAGATTTTGAATCGTCACTATCGTCATGGAATTTTTAATAATGGCACTTGTTTCCCGATCTATTCTTCCATCCTCCGAGAATATACTTTCCAGATATTTAAATTCGTTAACTTGCTTCAGACAAGTATCATTCAACCCGACCTGTAGTCGACAAGGAATTCTGCTGACCTGTATTATTTCAGTTTTGGTTGTATTTATTTTCATGTTAAATATTCAGCGTGTCGAACCTAGCCTGTTTAAATGTTCTTGCAGTCTACTCCCCTCCTTGTAGAACTGACACTGATCGTCTGCATATAGTTGCTCTTTTATTGTATGAGGATCTAACTGTTTCTGTGGAAAGTTCCCCTAAAACCCTTCTCTTCAAATACGACTGATCAGGCATTTGTTGAAGTCGGAGGTGTTTGACCTAAAGGTATAGATATCACAGCTTAGCTGTAATCCACAATGCAGCGCGACAGTCGCTTTTTAAGGGCGAACGCAGAAGAAGATGATGAAAAAGAAGAAGATGAATATGAAGAAGATAATGACGACAATGATGAGCAAGAAGAAAAACAAACGAAAAAATGATGGCTTCTTTGATGGCTTAACGTGTTCTCATCATTACCTTATATTCGAAACAAAGAATATCGACATGGATCAGTATTTCCACAGATACTAGACCGATACTAGACACCGATTATGCATAGAAAAAACGACCCTGATTTTATTCCTGCCTCAATTAAACAATTATCACAATTTCATTGTGTTATCCCTGTATTTTTCCGGCACCCTTCTCCCATCTTCCCCCCCCCCCCCCCCCAACCTGCCCCCCCCCCCTTTCCCACTCCCCTCATCCGATCTTTTTGTGAGTACTCCTTACCTCACTTGGCTTTCCCGCGATGAATTAATAGTTCAGTGAATGCAATGCACGTGCGTTTCTGCATAATTTATAACGAGATTCTGGCAATTTGCACGATTTTACTTTCACAAGGTACATTCAGGTGAGCGATGGCATTTCTGCAGGCCAGAGGTTCAAATCTGCTGTGCCTAGGGCTTGACCTTTTCTGTTGTAATATTGTCTAGATCTAAGTAAACGCACTTAAAAAAACGTACCGTTGTCGATGTTTACATATGTAGAGGCATCCTCATCATGTGGCGGGTAGTTTACAGAACGTAGCTCTCGTCACAGCCCGCCTGAGAGACACTAGCTCCCTCACCAGTTCTACCCGCTTCATACACTTTCCGACTCAGGGTATCATTCATATCGTGTGCCCATCTTCGTTTTGGTCGGTCCCTGCCCCTCTTTCCAGGTACCGTTGTCTTCTTTTACCTATTCCATCCAATCCGCTGTGACCTTGATATGAAGAAAATATTTCAGTTAGCAGACAGGATGATGTCTTCCATGATGTTCACATCGTTTAGGATGTCACTATTTCTTATCCACTTGGTCTGTGGTATGGGGTACATAATAAAAGTGATATCAAACTGTGCAAATGATAGTATGAGTGCATTTGGTTGACTTCAGTGAAGTCAGTAGAGAATCCACTCCCACACCTGGAGCCACACCTAGCGCCACACATAGAGCCACACCTAGAGTCATGCCTAGAGCCCAGCCACACCTAGAGTCGAGCCACACCTAGAGCCGAGCCACACCTAAAGCCACACATAGAGCCACACCTGGAGCCAAATCTAAAGCCACACCTAGAGCCACACCTAGAGCCGAGCGTCAATTAGAGCCGAGCCACACCTAGAGCCACACCTGGAGTCACACCTAAAGCCACACCTAGAGCCACACCTGGAGCCACACCTAGAGCCATACCTAGAGCCACACCTAGAGCCAAACCACACCTAGAGCCACATCTAGAGCCACACCTAGAGCCACACCTAGAACCAAACCACACCTAGAGCCACACCTAAAGCCACACCTAGGGCCAAGCCACACCTAGACCCACACCTGGAGCCACACCTAGACCCACACCTAGACCCACA
Organism: Candidula unifasciata; assembly: GCA_905116865.2. Taxonomy (NCBI): domain Eukaryota; kingdom Metazoa; phylum Mollusca; class Gastropoda; order Stylommatophora; family Geomitridae; genus Candidula; species Candidula unifasciata. The sequence goes on from CAJHNH020003974.1 coordinate 18,710, forward strand.
ACTGGAGCCACACCTAGAGCCACAACTGGAGCCACACCTAGAGCCAAAACTGGAGCCACACCTAGAGCCACACCTGGTACGTGGTGCATGTCCTAGGTTTGTATACAGCAGTCATCATTTGGGTGTTGCGGACAAGGTCACACTGACCGCCTTGCCAAGGTCACACTGAACGCCTTGCTAGGACGAGGTCCCTAGTTTTAGATTTTGGCTGAATCGACATGGACGCCAAGAACTTTTAGAACATTCCACTAAAGCTCAATTTGTAGAACATAAAGACATATAAGCATAGAACCATGGTTACAAACATAATACTTACAACCAAAGTTATAAACATTGAAAATACAGAGTTACAAACGTAGAACATACAACCAAAGGTGTAATGTTAGAACATACCACTAGGGTTATTAACATAGAACATATAACCAGTGTTATTATTATAAGACATACAAATAAACATAAAAGGAATGTAATATAAAATTGTAGGTCAACGACTGCAAGCCTGACGTCATCAATAATTGCTGTGCACGGAATTGCTCTTAAGTCACCAGTTCTGCTTGAGTCTGAAATGTTGTATGGCTGTGCGTTTGATATGTTTTGTTTGATCGATTCTCTTTTAGACGTTTTATCTGATTCAGTTTCTGTGCACTATTTTCTCATGCTTTCGTCTTGTTTCATTGACCTTTTAAGTTTGTTTTGTCTGAAATCGCATACCATGTTTTGTCTGATTTTCTTTGGAATGTTTCAACTGTAAGTTCTCTATTCTATGTAGGCGTGAGTGAGTGCATGTATTTTTTTTTTAATTTAGCCTTTCTGACACATTTTTGCTCATGAGGTTCTTACGACATGCTATGTTTGATCTCAGATTCTTTTTCTTCTTGTTAACGTTCACTGGCTGTAAACCCGGTGCACAGTTTTGGTGGCTAGTCCCCTTTTGCATTTTGATCTTGTTCCAGAACTGGAGTTGTTACGTTTTCTATAAGTTATTTTATGCACTCCGACTTCAAAGGAAGCACCGTCTTTCACGACATGCTTGTGGGCCTATACCTGTTTCCCACAAAGAAGGGTGGCCCTGAAACCCCCCGGATGAGATTTCAAATAGAAATGCCGGAGGTGCCCTTAGAGAATCATACAGAAAACTGGACGGCAAAACTGAGAGATCTATCAACAGTCTATTCAGAAAACACAGACAATAGATGTCTCGTTCTGACGCAATTCCGATGAGCCAGTTATCAGACTATCTGTCTCCATCCACTTATCTACTCATCCATGCGTCGGTCCAACAGTCTGTCTA